>VYZR01097838.1:7056-18213 GCA_013400675.1 Oxylabes madagascariensis
TTTATATCTTGCTACTAAGTGCGTCTCTGTACTTTCTTCCTATTTTTGGAGGTACGACGGGGACAATGTTAGCAACATACTTGCTTAAAAGCACCCTGAAGAAATCCCAGCACCTTATGTTGTAAAGGGAAGGTTAGCATTTATGAACATAAGAGAAACAGTAGCTGGCCGGAGCTTGCTTTCAGAGTGGAAGTGGGTGGAGGTTCTAGGAATTGTTATTTTGTAGCTAATATATGACCTGTAGTGTCTGCTAGAGTTGTACTAGGTCAGCAGTGAAATTTTGCCCTTTGGGGTGATTGGCCTGTTAAAATCTGCCTTTTTCCCTTTGAAGAAAAAAGGCCCAACTCAAGTGGTGGGCACCATCTCAGATTTAAAATTTGTTTCTCAAAATACTTTGCTTTTGTGTTTTCACAATTTTCATGTACAAGAAGTAGGTTGGTTGGGTTTTTTTAATTCCCCCAGGGAGACATTTGAGTGCTGTAGTAAAAGGTACACTTTTTTTTTTTAATATATATTTGTCCTATTTCTTCAGTTCTCATCACCAGTCTCCCCTTTGTGGATGCAAGAAATCCCCAAATAAACCTACATATTTATATTTCGATTTTTTGTGAAAAGCACAACCATTGATGCTCCCCCCTCCTCTTGGTGTTATTTTCTGTTCAAAATACAGAGCTGGTGTGTTTAATTGTTTGATTAACTCCAGCAATTCTGACCCTTTTGGGTTCACAGTCATTCTCGTGAGAAAACTTCATTTTAACTCCACTTTTCAGAAGTTGTCTATCTTTGTGGGCAGTATTCTTTGTCCTGAATCTCTGTGCTTGAGACAGCATAGGGAACAGGAGACGGTCTAGTGTGACAGGCACCCAGCAGAAAAGCTTTTCATCTCTTGAACAGAGATTTTACCTCTTCAGTGAAGCTTAGAAGACTGGTCAGGGCATCTAAAGAAGACTTTTGAATACAGCCCATGTGAACCTGTGGCCATGCAGAAAACAGCCCCAGTTCAGATCCTTAACTCCTGATATGTGTGTATTCTAATTCACTCATCATGGGGAGGGTCCATCTCCTCTGCTAATTTGCAGCCTTAAAGTAGATCCTAGCAAGGAAATTCTTTTCAAGGCTTACTTGCTGTTTGGCACAGCACAGCAATCTCAGTATTGTGGAGATGAAAACAAAAGTGGCATATGAATTTTGAGCCATTCTGTCAAGCTACCCACAGCAATAAATCTGACATTGTCAGCTCAGTTTGAATTAATTTACTGAAGAGGTTTTTGGCTAATTGCCATTTATAATTCTTCTATTTTTGTTTGAAGATGTAAGTCTTAATTTTTATCTTAAAGTGTTTATTTTGCCCCTAAACATTCTCTATTATAATAGAGCAGTTTTGTGTAATTACTTAATTATAAATAGTGCTTTAGAAAATCATTGGAGCCTTAGCTTTGTGGGGAGCTGTGGTTAAGCAAGAACAGACCTATGAAAGATACCTATGCAAAAGGATGGGCCGTACCCATGAGTCAGTTTCTACCTGCTGTTCCACCATATTGTTCTCCTCTGTCATGGGGAAGTCTGGGAAGTATCAGTTGCTTGATGGTCCAGTCATCATGCTGTCTGTGCTGACTTTTCCTTCCAGAATATTAACAGTATACCAGGGCATTAAACCCTCAGCTGTCTTCCAGCTCCCAGGTTTGCATGCAAGTAAATCAGATGAAAATTGTGTGATAGGAAAACTGATTTATGTATTCCAACATTGAAACACACCTGTGACTCCCATTTATATGCTTGAATTAAAGGCCACTGAAATCTCCTTTTGATTTCAGTGGTATCTGCATCAAGCCCTCTATCTTGACCATCTGTGGTGTAGGTCCTGATGCAGTATGTTCTTAAGGATTCATTCATTCATTCATTTTGTCCCCATTTAATAAAGCAATTAAGCGTGTGATTAACTTGAGTAAGAGGTGAAGGCTGTGCTAAAAGTCAAGCATGAAATTTGCTGAACTGGGACATAAATACTAATTTATTTCAGAGGCTGTCCTCACTCAGCATCTGGAAAATAGGGCTTCTGCAGACACAGCCATGGTAGATATCACTGTGGATACAGATCTTTTCAGACCAGAGCTAAAATCAAACCATTTTGAAGAAAAACACTCTGTCTTCTTTGTGCCCTGTCAAATACATGGGTCCTTAATTTTTCAGTAAATTTGGCTACACTGCCCGAGTGTACTCATAATGACAGCCAGTTATTTTGAAGTAAAAACTGGTAGAAATTATTGATAAAACAGGAACTGTGTCAACAGTGCCTTAACTCACCATAATTGCTTCCTTTTAAGTCCAGGTGGTTTGTTT
Source organism: Oxylabes madagascariensis (assembly GCA_013400675.1). NCBI lineage: Eukaryota > Metazoa > Chordata > Aves > Passeriformes > Timaliidae > Oxylabes > Oxylabes madagascariensis. The sequence goes on from VYZR01097838.1 coordinate 9,397, forward strand.
TGTTCTGCAGTCTTGAGGAGCTCAAAAATTTACTTCAGTAAGTACTATGCAAATGAATATTTCCACTAATAAAATATACATGGACATCTGAAATGCAAAACATGTACATAAATTGCCATGTGTTTGCTGAGGCATAGGAGCTCTATGTGTGACCTGAGCACATGAGAAGTAATTCAAATCAGCTTAGCACTAGCTGAGCTGGCGATCTGGAGAGCTATGAGGGGCTGCCTTATTTACATAAACTCAAACTTGCCAGAGACTTGAGGCACTGCTAAATGAGATCCAGTGAATGGCTCTGTGGTGGCCTATGAAGTTACCTGCCCCAGTTACTGAGTGTCTTGGAAGTTGCCCCTTTCCACAGCAAAACTAGCAGAACAGAAGGTGTGCCCCACCCCAGCTGCTTTATTGCCACAGTCTGCTCCTTGCTTTAAACTGCAGTTGAAGTGAAATTTTACCTAAACCAACAGACTTCACACTGAAGCTGTTGAGGCACTCAGTACATTCGCTTGACTTCACTGTGAGCGTGGCAACCACAAATATGGTGTCAGTAACTCCTTAAATTGTTGCAAAAAGGTGTGAAAAGCTCATCTATTAACACCCTGACAAAAGAACTTCATCTCAGCTGCTGTGGGAGGTCCTGTTACCCCCATGTCTTAGACCTGTGGCTTTTGTGCTCTGTGGCACACCAGGGCATTGCTATTTTAAGCACAGCTTACAAAGAACTGTATTGCAGGAATCGCCTTTTTAATTGCAATGAAATGGCTGCCGATAAAAAGGCAACTCAGCAGCTCATGTTTATGGGATTTACAGCCAAAAAAATCTTCAGATGGCTACTAAAACACCTTAGCTTTCTTTTTGTGACTATTTGACTATTCAATCTTGAAGGTCCCTTTGGTGTGCATAATGAAAAGCAAAGTATGTTAACCATCCTCTAAAAAACAGATGAGACAAACAGTGTTTCATTTCTCCCCTTCTAAGGGTTGAAAAGAACCAAGAGTATCTGCCAGATTTACAAGGAGGTGTGTTTTGGCGGTGTGGCTAAGATGAATTCAGATTGTAGATGAGCTGAAGGATGAACATTTCTGCTGCTGAAAACAAGAGTGAGTGCAATGGATGCATATCATGTCCATGTGGCAGAAAAAAAAATTGTAGTTTCCTTCTTGCTTAAATTACAATTGCATAAAATTTAAAATGCCTTCAGCCCTTCCAGTATTGAGGTCAGCTCTGATAGCTTCAGTAGTAGCATGACTTCTCTGGCCTCTGTAATACAATTCCTGATTTACTGCAAGAGATCAAGCTCAAGGCCACTGCAGCGCCATTTTACTACTTCATTCAATATACTGGGTATGTTGTTGATTACATTGTCAGCTATCACTGCACAGGCAACTCCAACCTGTGTAACTATACTTCCCATCTGTGAGTTTGGCACCCCACTGAATAGCCCTCTAGTCATTCTCTTCCCAGTAAAGAAGAAAAAGCAAAAAAAAAGGCCCTCAAACCTGCAGCTTAATGTATTCTCACTGACGAATGCTCAAGTTACCCTACCACTGGAGTATTACAGAAGGGGCAATTGCTTCAGACAGAGAGACTGGGATTTAAAAGCTGGTGTCTTCAGTTTACCTGACTGAATTTACTAGATTGAAAATGCAAGTGTGACTGCAGTCTCTTCTTCCAGCAGAACTAAATGATGGGCCATGCTGAGCAGCTGGAAAATGGTTGAGTCTCCAGTCATTACTACGCTTCACAAAATGGACATCTGTTGTGGGCTGAGCTAGGCACCTAAGGGAATCCCTACATGATCTTCTGCAGGAAGGCTTAGGCTTTCTCTGCCCACATCCCAAGCAGGTGCATGCTCCAGACTGGAGAGAACCCAAGCAGCCATGTTAGGAGGGCAATAAGCATAAATTAATGCTCCCAGCATCCCAGCAGGATTACTAGGTCAGGTTTGGCACTTTACTCCTGAGAACTATGCTCGTGGCTCATGTCTGGGAGGCGCAGCTCAGCAGCACCAATGTGTAACGTAGGTAGGATTGATGAAAGAGATGAACAAAGTTCCTGAACGAAGCATCTCACCTCCCACACCACAGAATGCTGTAGACTGTACATCCAATTCCCAGGTGCTTTGTTCCCCTCATTCCCTTCACAGGGATGATAGGCACCTAGCTCAGTGTTGTGAACAGCAGCATTTCATTTTGCTTTTAGGTATGGCATTGTCAGTGTTACAACATCCAAAATGGCACTAAGTATCAATGTGTTATTTTAGATCTTCCCCAAGGACCAGAATTTGACTTTTTAAAAAATCTCTTTTTTTGTTAGGAAACATGTGTTAGGGGTCTATTAACCTCTCTACAGCTGACACTCAAGGTCGTGTGTGCAGCAATTGGTTACAATGCCACTAAACCTGGCAATTTAATTACGGGATGCCAGTTCTTTCTTCTCTGTTGTGAACTTAACATAGTCATCACTTGTTTCTATTTTTGCATGAAAATGATTCATAATGTAGAATGTACTGTACTACAAAAGGGATGGAAGAAAATAGTTCCATGATACATGTTGGGAGACAGAAGCAATGGCTTGCTGCTGTGATTCACGCTTGCGCTGCCCAGGCATTCCAAAAATGGTTTTCTTCCCAATTAGCTGCAAAATCTGTGGACCATAAAAGGAAAACCACCAGTTTAACAGCAAGCGATTCCGGCTGGCTGCTTGAAATAAAGGAAGGTGATAATTCATGGAGCAAGTGAAATGTCAAAACTTACTGGACATTTTCTCCTAATTAACTTTATAATCAGGCAGCCCACAGTGGCAGTCTTTGCTCTGAAACTGAAAAGACCTACTGTGCTTCAAAAATCGATACGGTCTGATGAGAACCAACCCCTGATATTTATTATGGTGTGCCTGTGGCATAGTGCCCTCTGTGCAGCCGCTTGCTGAGGACAGGGGCACGTATGGGATTGGCTGGGCTGCAGCCCCGCTCCCCCTGGACAGCTGAGGGGCTGCTGCCCACATATTCCCTTGTGGAACAGACTTGGCAGAGAGAAGGCACTGAGTAGGCTGAGCCCTGGCAGATTGCTCTTCCCCCCAGCACAACAAAAAAGTGAAAACAACACTGCTGAGAGCACTCAGCTGGATGTCAGCTGAAATATGAAAATGTGGGTGTTGCTTCCCCTCAACAAGGCTTTTTACATTTTTGGGACCTCCTCAAGCTTGGCATAACTGGGTATGTCTCAAGGACAACGTGCTCCTTCCAAGGTTTTTTTATGAGGTCTGAGGATCTGTCATCTTTGACTAGGAGAAGTTTGCAGTTACAAGACAGGGTGAACTGGAGCTATAGCTAATGATGCCCCTCTTACAATTTATAAGCAGACTATTTATTAACATATGCATGATGCCATGTACTTCAGAATGACTTTTGGAAAGCATATATACACAATTATTACTACAGAAGCATACACAATTTAATACAGCTGCTAATGTACTTTTTAAAACCAGAATCAGTAGTGATAATGTTTGTGTACGTTCTGCCTTGTGCCTGCCATACCTAACTCAGCCATGCTCTTGGCTGTATTTCTTACAGTAGACAGAGAGCCCTTTTACCTTTTTGGGTTAAATCTATTTGCTGATCAACAATCGTAAGGTGCCACTAATTTCTAGATATCTGATGAAAATCAGAAAAGGGTTTTTTTTTTTATCCTGAGTTATCTATGCATTGCCATATTTATAATTCTAGATAAAATAGTATTTCTAAGAAATGAAATAAGTGTCACTACAGTTCCTCAGTGTTTGAAAGTATAGCAAAGGATTGTATTAATAGCAATTATCATGGGACAGACGCTCTCATTTAAGTAAAAACTAACTGTTTATTTGGAAATCCTTTAGGATCTCATTAACTGCTCCATGCCAGGTAACCTATTTTGGTAGGAGAGCCATTCTGAGTAAACAGCAACTTTCTAAATGCATTACAGATACTGTTATTATACAATAATTTGCAGCAAACTATGTCTAACTCTTCTAATGTTGTACTTGTAGCCTTGGAATTTCAGCCAGAATCTGGAGTGCTTTATGGACAAACTAGAGCTGCTTGGCTGCTGATTTGGAGAACACATTTACACTTTGTGTTTGTTTTGCTGTGTAGCTATTTTGTGCCAGAAATGTTCTCATCTGACCTCAAGCTAACAACTAGTTATAAATGGCATCTGTGCTGCGGTTTTTGATCGTATACCCTAAGTAAGCTCATAAGCAACTACTCCCCGTCTGAATTTCATCATCATCACCATAATCACAGAAACTGATGCACTAGTGCAGTGCCACTGTGTGTGGGGGATAGCTTTTCAATTTCATAAATGCATATCAACATCCTGGGAATGGCTTAAAATACAGTTATGGTCAGTAAAAGGATTTTGTAAAAGCAATGACTCTGAGTTCTATATTAATTCTGAATTATAAACATAGCAGAATATACACAAGTCCTACTTTCCAGATGTTTTCTTTATCCTGGTATTAACTGTCAGGAGAGAGCTCTGCGCTATTAGCAATCTCAGGTCTATTGCTAAATGTCAGCTGTTCACATGTAAGAATTTTTCTTTGTCACTTCAACATTTCCAATAATCTTTTAATTAACCCCTCCCCTCAAAACAGTCTTTTAACAGTCACGATCCCAAAGGTCTGTGACTCTCAGGATTAAGGGCTCCTGGGATTTCTTTCTGGGGTCCTGTGTCAGGAAGGGCCTTTCCCACTAATCACCAATCACCTTTATTTAATCATCCCCAAGTCAAACTTGATAGACTTACAAATTAGGGGCCCAATCATTTGTTAGCTCTTACTCAAGAAAGTCTCAGCATTCTTTGGTTTAGCTCAGTGAGAAGGATCACGGGCCTCCAAAGACCAGTCTGATGATGCTTTTCCCCTTGCCTCCTGCTCATCACTTAAGCAGGTCTCTGAAGCTGGCATGTGGTCTCAGGCCAGCCCTGCAGCTGCTGCTGAGGCTCAGATTGGCGCTGCCCCAGCAGCTCAGGCTGCCACCATCCAGCAGGGTCAGCCTGGAGCTCGGGCATTCAGCTACGACTGTCATGCTTGTAAAGCTTCTGCCTCAAGCACTCCAATCCCTTTCTGCAAGCCTCTGAAGCTTGTTTTTGTAGTGCTTGGTCACTGCAGTGTTTGTTTCACCACTTGAGTGGCACCGTGGCCTGAGGAATATGTCCATGGCTGTCTTCTCTCAGTAGTTCTGCTGCTTGCTTTCCCCAGCACACCATTAACTTGAGTTTAGCAGGAAACCTTACTCTTCCTTGTTTCAAAAGCCAAAAGTAATCTCCCCCTTGACCTTGTCTGACCATTTGGCCTTTTGTTTGATGAAGGAGAAAACGTATAATTTACAAACCATTCCCACATGGCATAAAAACATCCTGCTAAAAGGATTTGTTCCTATCTCCCTCAGGGGACCAGTATATTTGAATATGCCAAATGTATATAGAAAAGTCTCTGCAAGCGTGAGAGAACCATGGCAAGCCTTGCCACTTCTCTGGGAGGCTGCTGCGAGCCTGTTTCAATTGGTGGCTATTGGGTGTGGTATTAAGGTGCTTGTACCTTCTTCCTTACTTCTCTTTTGAAGCACACTTAATAGCTCTTACTAACCAGCAGCAATCAAACCCTTGTCCTGGAATCCCATCAATGAAGCAGTTGTAGAATGAGAACAGCAGTATTTGTAATGGCAGGGTGCAGCAGATGCTCACTAGCTTGTAGGTTGGCACACACTCTACCTACTTCCACAGCCATTTAAGGTCAAAATGCTTCAAGAGCCAGGAGAAATCTATTAATATCATTCTGAGTGTCATGGCTAAGGTCCAGGTAAGGAGAGCCTCAAGGAGGTATCTTCAGAGAAACAAAATTCTCTATTTCCCTTCTATATTATGACAACTAATAATCTGCTTTTATGGGTAGTCATTAAATGGTCACTGAATCAGTATCAGTGTGGTTTATCTGCCGTGCAAGTAACAGTAATGGTGGATGTGAGATCTGCCAAAACTGTGGTCTGTTTTGGACAGCTGGCTTTTCAGAATTCTTTTCATTCATAAACCTGCTTTCTTTAGTCATCTGCAACCTCTGTCATGCTTTTCCCTTGTTGCTCATTCTTTTTTCCTCCTCTCTGTCTTGTCCATAGGATTATACTTGGCATCCTACTCACTTTTATTTCAAACATGCTAACTTTGATCTGTCTGATCTTTTATTCTAGCTGACCAACAAGAGAAAAAGTATGACACAAAGCCTAGGGAAAATGCTGCTGAAGTTTAAGAAAGAAATCCAGTAATCTTCCTTCTTTTTTAATACTTACTGTATTTTGTGTTTACTATTTGTCATAAGGTTGATCTTTAGGACACAGGATTCTAAGCTTCCCATCCTAGATGACAGGAGTATTTGATGACACATTCATTTATTCAGGATGATGAAGGCTAATTCTTTGTTAGACTGCAAAGGAAAGACATTATGCAGTTTTTTACTGTACATCTCATGACATTTTATATTTAAATGGGACTTATGTGGTTCATGAATTGGCTTTAAATCATTTACATGCTGTCACTAAGCATTTTCTTAACAGCTGTTCTTTCCTTTAGTTAATTACTTATCAAATGTCAAAATGTGATGGCTGAGTGAAATGTCCTGTTATCTGAACAAACCCTAACTTCACAATCATTTTTCTGTAGACAAACAAAATTAGGTGCTACATGAAAAATCACGAGACATTGTGACTGCACAAAAGCTTCATTTTTATGCCTGACTAAACCTGACAATCAAAAAATAAGGGAGGGGAGCAGGGAGAATGAATAGATATACATTGCCCTACCTGATGGTTATGAACAGACTCAGGATGGACCACAGCTCCTAAAGACCAAATTGTGGGGCTTTTTCTGGAGACAAATATAAAATCATTTTATGGAAGATTATAATTCAGAATTGGCTGGTGGAAATTGTTGGGGTTCTTTTCAGATGAATATTCACAAATCTGCTCCTATTCAACAAAATGTATGTTTTCATTCAAGATGGGACTAATAACCCAAAACTTCTGGAAAAGCAGACATTACTGTAATGACTGACCAGCATTACCTATATATTCTGTGTCTATAAAATTATTATTTGGATTTGGTTAGGAATGGGATTGAGGATTGAATTATCTGTTCAAAAATGTAAGCTTCAGCTCATTTCCCAGTAAAAAAAATAGCATAGCTGTTATAAAGAAATATATAAATACAAAGAAAATGTATTGCATAATATGCTGAGGCTATTTTAGTGTGCTTTTCCTCTTCACAGAGTTGCTATGTATTTTCTTAATGGCAGAGATCAACTTCCAAATATAACTAGGAATGCCTTTTCTGGATTGCTTTTGATTGCTTCGATTGCAGCAATTTCAAGTTTGGGCTTAGAATGAGATAAGAATATGTAGAGGAAAGCTTGAGTTATGGCGTAGTTTGCTGTCAATGTCTACAAACAAGTGATATGGATAGGACTTCAGAGAGGAACTTCCCTAAATAATGTTCCTTGTTAGTTCTCCTCTAACCCTGAAATGACAGGAGATGCTAAAATTACATGAGAGTTTTATACCAGTGTCTATCAAGTCTAATCTAATGAGAAATAAGACTTTAATGTGTCACTGACAAAAAAAAAGTGAGGCCAGAATCTTGTTATGTATACAAAAGCACTTTAGCTCAACAGGATGAGTCTACATTTATTTTAGACCTTGCAGTTATTTCTGTGAATGAAGAGTGGGGATCAGAGTATCTCAGGAATGAAATAACTGTTTGTAACTCAGCTCTGGAAAGTGTAGCTCTCATTTGCACATCTAAAGCCCACCGGTTACAAAGCTCTAGCAAAAGGAGCAGAAAACCCTGGCTGAGCCCTGCGGCAGCTCGTGCTGTCCAGCGAACAAAGGCAGGAGGACTATGGTAAAAAAAGATGACAGGCAGTGTTTTGCTCTGAGGACTGGAAAAGAATGTACCAGGATGTGCTGCCTTAGTCTGGGACTGTGTTAGCTCACAAACTGAGTATGACTCCCTGGAGAGAGAAAAGCAAGAAAGTAATATAGAAAGGGGTTATATCCCTACCAAGCATTCACAACACCATGCAGGGGAAACTGAGGCAAAGGGTTATTGCCCACAGTGCTGTCAGCAGCCATGTTTTCCTTTCATTCTATATTTTAAAAGGAGCTTATTTAGCACTCCTCTGTTAGTCCTTTTCCCTCCCTTGTTTGCCTGTTAGGAGAGAAGTATGGCCTATCATGGCAGTTCAAGGAAGATATTTTCTTTTCCAATGCCCTGAGCAAAAGGAAATCTTTCTCCTTTTTGTTGCTAACTGTACCTAAGAAAAGAGTTGCATCTACTGTTTATAAGTACCATATTATTCCGTGCAATCTGACAGCAGTCTAAACAATGATGAAAAATTTAGGAATTAGATGGTAGTGATGCACTGGATGATAATGAAGTTCTCAACTTCTTGTTTATATTACAGCATCCATATGTAATGTCTGATAATGTATTTGCTGTGACATTGACACAATTATCTGCATCAGTTAAAATGAGTGGTAATTTATAATCAACTGTGATTGGAATACTATTCCATGGCATTGAGTTATTCACAACAAGAAATGTTCCATTAATCAATCCAAGAGACTAAAGGGCAGGGTTTAAAAAAAATTAGCTGCCTAGAAGTGCTAATGATGTTCTTAGGCAATTTTTTCATAATTCTGATGTTTCTTCAAAATACTCACTTACTTTGAAACCAATACTCATAAGAAGTTTCTTCCTTATACATTGCTTTCCTTAAAAGTGCTTG
>VYZR01097838.1:32755-50382 GCA_013400675.1 Oxylabes madagascariensis
AAGATTGCCTTTCATTTACATTTCCATGTAAATGACTGGGACAAAGTGTATGTAGAAGAGTCTGATTATGCCTACAAACTGTATGCCACTCCTTAGTGTTGGGAAGTGCAAAGGTTTCCTGACTTTTACAGCCAGACCTGTCAACCCAGCTGCAGTCAGAACACATCTGCCTGAGACCTTTTGCTCTTGTCGTAAATGAAGAAGCTGGGAGATCTTTTAAGAGGCATTCAGAAATGCTAGTCCAGAAAAGGAAGTTAAGTAAGAATGCTGCAGCCAGCTTGATCCTTTCCCTGTTTGCAGCACTNATGCATGGCTGAGTTTTCTTTATAGTTGCTTTCAAATATTTATCTGCAGGAGGATAATGGGAGAACTGTGTTTCCTCTTGTCGTCAGAATTTCAGAAAGGATTTTAATCCCCTGTGTTCCTGCTGCTCGTGGAGCCCTGACAAAAGTGGCTTGATGCTGCTGGTACAGGTCTATCTCTCCTTCTTGATGGCCCCCAACAGGGATGTACTCGGACTTGACAGACTGAGCAGTACAGAGGGAAAGTTTTGGGAACTGCTTTTCTGAGCCATAGGGTACAATGAGTGAGAGCTAATAGGGGCTCTCACTCTTTCTCCTCTTTTTTCCCCCTCTCTTTTTCCCCCATGTTCCTCCTCTTCCCCTTTGAACTGGTGAGAAATTGAGTGAAGCTGGAGTATGCACAAGTGAAGCTGAAGTCTTGACTCCAGTGTGAGATGTAGGTGTCCAGCACATCCCAGCACTGAGCACTGATTTCCTTCTTGCCAGCGTGGCCATTAATGTGAGCTTGTCTTAAGATGATGTAGACCCAACGTAGCTTTTGTTCCAAATGCTTATGACTTATGAAGAGTTTCCAATGTATTGTTTAAAACCTGGTTTAAAACCTCAAAAGCTGCTGGAAGTCTGGTATACTGCTCAGTTTTAAGTCAGCACTGAGATTACATTGCTTGATAATCTTTACAACAGGTCTGTCCACAGGGACTTCTTTAACTTGCTGTCTGCTGCTCACTGTTATGTGTCTCATATTTCCTTCATTCTGAAGATCTTCTCTTCCTTTGCTGTATCTCTGTGTGGGCAATTAAGAGTTTGATTGTGCCTTTGGGAGTAGGGAGCGCTGCAGCAGCTGGAACATCAGTGTGCCTGGCCTTTGCCTTAATGATGGTGTTACAGGCTGTGCCTACCAGAGATAAGGATCATGTAAGGTCACCTTCTGCCTCCCCAAGCCCTCTGAGTGACAATGTGAGCTCTTATAACATCATAAAACACGGTTCAGCAATTACTGTGCAGCTAGGGGGAAAACCTGCAAACAACCTGTCTCTTATTTTCAAACTGCCCCTTTTGTGAGACACGGGCACTGCTGTGACACTGGTACACAGGGAACAGGGCATGCACAGAGGCAAGGAACAGAGCTAAGTGTTTATTGCTGTGTTGTGATATGCTACAGGGGCATCCACGTTTTCACAGAGCATGTGAGAGGAGGGGCTGCAGCCTCCTTCCACCAATACGGGGTTTTCACAGCTGCTATGACCCCTTTATTCAATGCATCCCATCCCTGTGCTNACCCACAGTCAAGTGCAACCCAGTTCGAGGTACAGAGCTTTGCTCTATTAAGTGCTTGATAAAATAATGGGTTGACAGATACCAAGATGGTATCTAAAATCATATTTAAGATTGTGTGTGGGTTTTTTCCAAAACAGGACTCTTCATCGGTATGCACACATGTAGCAGTGTGTCAGGGGAACACCTAAGGCTCTCTACATAAACACATCACTCCTCTCCACGTGGGAGGAGCAGCCACAGAACTGCATCACACCGAGCCCTGCTGGGTGCTCCTCCATCTGCAACCTACTTGGTATGCAAAGACACCTTTCCTGCAGTGAAAAGGCTTTGATTCACCCAGGTCAAGATCACTTTATCAGCATTGCAAAAATGCCAAGAGCCTACACAGCAGATACCCTTCCACTCGGTTTGATCATCTGCTACATACATGATCCTAGCAGAGATAATTTGGAAAGGTGTGTTTATTGCTTTTCACTTAGCAGATAGGGATAAGCCTCACAGTTGCACAAACACGCCCTTGGCTAAAGTCTGTTGCTAAGCAATAGTTTAAGATAAGGAACATACACAAATTTCCAAATGTTCAAATTTTAGGGCTCTAGGTACTCATAGGAGAGAGGCATAGCAGCATCTCGCCTTTGTCCACAGTCCCCAAAAGGAATATTCATCTTTATTAGCCTGGGGACAGCATTAAATTGTAAGGATCTGCTTTGTGTTCCCCTTCCTGCAGTGCATAGCAGAATAAACAGGTCAGATGAATAACCAGATGTACTTCTCATCTGAGGTGACAAGGTACAGAGAAAGGACAACTCCTTCTCCCTGTGCCTTTATTTGCGGCAGACTTTTGCACATGGAGACCACATGGAGACTATTCTGCAATTGCAGAATAGTTTGGGTTGATAGGGACCTTTAAAAGTCTTATGGTCCAACCCCTCCTGCAGGAAGCAGGGATGTCTTCAACTGGATGAGGTTGATCAAAGCCCCTTCAGCCTGACCTTGAATGTTTCCAGGAATGGGGCATCCACCACCTCTCTGGGCAACCTGTTCAGCGTTTTACCACCCTTGTTGTAAATAACCTTCTTCCTTATATCTAATCTAAACCTACCTCTCCTTCAGTTTAAAGCCATTCCCTTTGTCCTATGACTCCATACCCTTGTAAAAAGTGCCTCTTCAGCTCTCTTGTACCCTGGAAGGTGCTGTAAGGTCTCCCTGGATCCTTCTCTTCTCCAGGCTGAACAACTCCAGCTCTCTCAGCCTGTTTTCATAGGAGAGGTGCTCCAGCCCTCTGAGCNCCACCAATACGGGGTTTTCACAGCTGCTATGACCCCTTTATTCAATGCATCCCATCCCTGTGCTAAGCAGGAAAGAGACTCTTCTCCCACGAGTCCAGACATGAAGTTCATCTCTCCCTCCTGTTTTGTAGCAGGAACGGCCAAGGAAATGCTCCTTTAGATGCAGAAAGCTCAGAAAGTTACTGTGAGCTCTCCAGGGGACCTTCCTTGCAAAGCACAGTCACCAGCTGTAGGGGACCAAGGGTACAAGGAGGTGAGAAGGGCCTGTGTGCTCACATGTATTTCCAGCCCAGTAAGTGTATAGATGTGTGTTACACTGCACTGTGGCTCACTGTGGTAAAGTACAACCTGGTGATGGGACAGGAAAAAATTCCTCTGTCAGATAACTGGGGAGTAAAACTTGGGACTGTCAAGTGTCGTTGTAGGACATGAGAAAAAGGTGAGAGACTCCATGTATTTCAGAAGGCACAGAGAACTTTTATTGTCTAATTCTTACTGCCTTTTATAAGGTGTTCTGATATAGACTTAATATCATTGGTGAACGGGAATGACACCTCTCTAATCCCATTGATTAAACTAGAGAAACAGAACTAGAAAGTGAAAACACCNAGCCTGGGGACAGCATTAAATTGTAAGGATCTGCTTTGTGTTCCCCTTCCTGCAGTGCATAGCAGAATAAACAGGTCAGATGAATAACCAGATGTACTTCTCATCTGAGGTGACAAGGTACAGAGAAAGGACAACTCCTTCTCCCTGTGCCTTTATTTGCGGCAGACTTTTGCACATGGAGACCACATGGAGACTATTCTGCAATTGCAGAATAGTTTGGGTTGATAGGGACCTTTAAAAGTCTTATGGTCCAACCCCTCCTGCAGGAAGCAGGGATGTCTTCAACTGGATGAGGTTGATCAAAGCCCCTTCAGCCTGACCTTGAATGTTTCCAGGAATGGGGCATCCACCACCTCTCTGGGCAACCTGTTCAGCGTTTTACCACCCTTGTTGTAAATAACCTTCTTCCTTATATCTAATCTAAACCTACCTCTCCTTCAGTTTAAAGCCATTCCCTTTGTCCTATGACTCCATACCCTTGTAAAAAGTGCCTCTTCAGCTCTCTTGTACCCTGGAAGGTGCTGTAAGGTCTCCCTGGATCCTTCTCTTCTCCAGGCTGAACAACTCCAGCTCTCTCAGCCTGTTTTCATAGGAGAGGTGCTCCAGCCCTCTGAGCATCTTTGTGGCCCTTCTCTGGACCTGTTCCGATGGGTCAACATCTTTCTTGTGTTGGAGGTTCCAGACACTCCAGGTGGGCTCTCAGAGCAGAGCAGAGGGGCAGAATCAGCTCTCTTGTCCTGCTGCCCACACTGATTTTGATGTAGCCCAAGAGACAACTGGCTTTCTGGACTACCAGAGCACATTGCCAGGTCATGTCCAGACTTTCATCCGCCAAATGATGGGGAGGAGCCAGAGCCTTTCACTTCTCTCTCTCTCTCTCTGCTTCTGTGCATGCTGTCCATGTGGTCCTTGTAGCTAGAGGTCACCTCGGTAGTGTGTCTGTCACCCACATTGCCTTGTTCCCCTCAGCCAGTGAGTCACTTCATAGCAAAGGGAACTTCCCGAAGGTGGGTCTCTGCTGCCCACATCTCATGGATTGTGTCACAGACTTGGGCTGATTGCATCTGAAATGGAACCTGCTTCTGCATTCTCCACCTGCCCACAGCTTTGAGTCACTCAGTTTTTCCTCATGCCCTCTGAACAGTTTTCTCTGCTTTATGGCCTGCTGTTGGTGGATCCAAGCTGAGCTGAGGGGTAGGAAGCAAGCCCCATCCCTGCCTTTCAGCAGAAGCCTCATGGAAAGCCTTCTTGTGTTCTGCTCTGCCTGTTTCTCCAGTACATGTGAGGGAAAAGCGAGTAGCTGCAGGAGCTTGGCAGCAGCAGTGGGCATGAGCTGAACCGACACACAGGGTGCAAATAGAGTCATAAAGTATATGTGGCAGTGTGATGCATATTAAAGCAATTTGCAGGGTAATGTTTCTCTGACTTTATTCTTAGTAACAGAGAGAAGTGATCTTCCCACCTTCGCTGCAGGCATGATACAACGCCCAGCACAGAGGCTGTCAGGAGCTGGATGCAGTGCTGGCTGCAGGACTCTCCAAAACCTGGGTTTGCATGGGCCCCATCCCCAATGGCCAGCCTGTGTCCTGCAGCTCTGCACTGTGCAGGGGCCCTGTGCCATAAACCCACAAGTGGGCACATGCCATCTCCTGTTCCTGGCTCTCAGCTGCAAATATAAAAACATGCCCAAGAAATGACTGTGTTCCCTCAGGAATAAGGAAGGGCTAAACTGAGAGAAGAAAATTTTATATCCATGTAGTTACTAACTCTTTATTTGGAAAAAAAGCTGCTTGTTGGTGCTTCTCGGACCTTTGGCTTAATATTAAAATGACCTTCGCACAAACCCTCTCCAGCTCCCTCCCAGAGGAGAAGACAGAAGTTACCATTTCCTTTCCATCGCCTCTTGCTTCAGAGCAGAGATTCAAAAGCTGGACTGCAGCTGCCCTCTCCAGTGAGGCCACAAATGAAGCAAGTGCACTTAAATTCAGGAGATTTTAACCCCTCAGTCTGCGGGGTGGGTCACTAAAATGCCAGCTGGCAAGAGGTCTAGTGAGCTTCCCTGGAATATGTCCTAAAGCAGGGGAAAGGTCTTCCTCTCATCTGCTCTTTCCAGGTCTGAGACCTCTGAAATTCTGGCCATGGGACTGCCTTTTCATCTCCTCTCTCCCTCTGAGCTAGCACAGGAGGTGTGTATTGCAGGGGGGTTGGGCACACCAGCTGGAACAAAGGAAAAGGAGGTCTTTTGGTATATCCACGTGGTTCCTCCAAAAGCTGTTGCAGCAGCACCATAATTTTCTGCCCATGGCCTTGCTTGGAGAGCTTCCCTTCCACAGAATCACAGCATGGTAGAGATTTGAAGGTATGTCTGGAAAGCACCTAGTCCTATCCCCTTCTCCAACCAGAGCAGGTTGCTGATCTGGAGGGGTTTTGTCTGCTTCCAAGGGTGTATGGCCCACAGTCCCTCTGGGGAACCCATTCATGTGCTTGACCACTCTCACTGAAAGAAGCTGGGTTTCATTTTTAAATGAAATTTCTGGTATTTCGGTGCTGCCACCAACACACCCTCGTGCGAGCTGGGCCAGGAGTTCCTGCCTTCACATACCTGCTCAAAGAAGGATCGCCCTCCTTTTTGTGCTGTTTCTGGGATGATACTTTTGTTCCCTTGTCAACCATCTATCCTCATCTCTCCCAAGCAGAAGGAAATGGCAATATCTCCTCCTGGTTTCCAATGGGTTTAAAAGTCTGCTTGTATGGTTTTTACAGGCATGTAAAGTTGTGTGTGCAGAATATAATTTAAAGCACAAGTTCATCTACTTGGTATGTGCTTTACAGTCTCTGGCAGTGGTGCTCTGGACCACCTTCATGCTTTGCTGCCAATTTCAAGGCATCTTGAAATCATGCTCTATCTTTCCTGCAAGTAACTTGTTAAGCTGCTAAGAATACTGTTATTACAAAGCCTCTAAAGCCCAAGAACACCAGTGCCTGGGTTGCTATTAACAAACATGGCCAGAGCTTTCCTGCATATTCTCCTGGGAGGGTTTGATCCTGGAAGTTACTTTTGTTATATCCAATTCCACTAAATATATCTCCAATTTTCCTGTCTCTACATCAAACGTTACATGTTAGGGAGCCTCGAATAACAGCTGCTGCCACTCATGTTAACTGAGAGGAGCACAAGACACTGAAGTGTCTAGTTTCTCATCACTTACAGGATGGATAAAAGTATCTGTTGTACTGACTAGTCCATCAAATATGAATGATGCAGATAGAGTGGCTGTTTACACACAGCGATCTATTTTAGTTAAATTGAAAACACACACGGGAGAGTTTCAGCTTTGAGGATAGAAAACACTGGAAACGTCAGGGTTTTTTTGTTTTGTCTTTTCTGTTTGCTGGTAACAATTAACTCTTAGGAGTGCCCAGTCTGTGGATAGGAGAGGATGAGCTCTGCTCTTCCAGGACAAAGATCCAAATATCGTTAGCTATCCAACCAAATGTCACGAAATTGAGGACAAGGTGCTTGCCTTCTTTTACCCTTCTAATTTTACCAGAATACTCAACTCTTTTGTACAGCATTAACATAAGAATTTACAAAGCCATTCCCTCTGGAGGACGACAGCAATTGTTTTGCTTAATGTTAAATGGCTTCCTCTCCCTCTGGACTCTGTGCCAGCGCATATTGTAATGAAAAGCTCTGGAAGAATATTATACCCTCACTTGATCTATTAGGACACTTTACATAGAAATTTATTTTGCATTACCATGAATTATATAAACACACAAATTAAAGATACATATGCAGTAACTGCTTGCAGAGAGCATTGTCTGCAGCAAACTCATTAGGAGAACGAATTACTCTGTAGAAAATCACTTAACCTTTGTGGATTTCCTGGAACTGTGTTTATTAATGCCCTTGCTTTATTTTGAAATAATATCTCTGTGTTGTCTGAAAACATGCTTCAGATTTGAAAATTAACGTACAACAGCAAAGTTTCCTATAAACATACTAATTATATTGGAAACAAAAAGTGAGGTCTCATTCTGCACTCCTGTGTCCATGCACAAAAGAGTATGGATGTATCACCCTGTTCAAAGACATTTGAAAGCAAAACTAGGCAATACAGTGCTAAACTCCTTCAGGGGAGGAAAAGGAAAATAATAAAAGGCTTTAGTTTCCATGGGCAAATGTTAATTGCAAGCGGAAGGCTTCTCTGAATAGCCTTTATCAGGATTTGTCCACCAGGCTCAGTGGCTAACGTTCTGCTGTGGAAAATATTTCTCCAACAGCAAATGGAGATGAAGGAAAATATCAGACTAACTTTTTGGCAAAAGGTTTGCTTCAGTTAGAAAAACAATGCTCAACATGCACATGTTTCTGTCAGGAAGGCTGCTAGCAGGAACATGGCAACTCTAGTAATTTCCAAGTAGCAAAAACAGGATGTCTCAGGAATAGCAGGCTGGGTACAGAGTAACCCACACAGAAGTGCCTGGCTGCAGGAAGCTGTGTGTGCAGAGACCTGCACCTGTAGATATTTTCAGCGTCAAAGCTTTGCTGAGGCTTTATATAGTATTTTTGTAATAAAAGAAGTGAATGATTAGTCACTGAAAATTTCAAGTGACCTCAGTAACCTGACTGCTGACTCATTCTGTGGCCCATCTTCTACAGTGGTAGAGTTCCCAGGTAAGTGAGGAGAAGCTGTTGCAGATGCCTATCAGGGTGACTCACTTGCTGTCATGTTTCTGACTGCATAGACATACGGGACTATGGAATGAAGGCAATGGAAAAATTTCTTCAGTGGGTTTTCAGTCTGTAGCCTTATTTCAGGGACATAGTGTGGAAGTGAAAACAGGTGGTGATGCTGATGTGGATTGGAGCAGATCTGTTACTCCTTAAATCTTATTGTGGTTTGGGGTTTGATCCTGCTTCTGTGGTGCAGAGTTGCTTCTACCTTTTCTGTGAGAAGGTCTGTCATTGTGTGCATGCTGCATCATCCTTGTATCTTATACAGCTATAATTATAACCCTGCAGGCTGAGTCAGTAGAGAACAAAGATTCCTCACTTCCACAGGGAGCTTCTAGGTGATATTAATACAAATAGAATAAAACTTTGGCCTTGAGGGGAAAGCTCCAGCACAAGGCTACTTGGAATAATTACACCTATCATACAAGCCATGGCATTCTGAAATGAGCCGGCAAGCAATATTAATCTGACTGAAACTCCAGCCTCTTTACAGGTTGGAAGCCCTGGAAGTGACTGCAAGGGCATCAAGGCGGGCTGCAGGTTGCTCCCAAAGACGTGAATGCTCCAGCTGGCAGCACATCTGAGTCTTGCAGTTACTTAACTGTGGAGTAAGAAATAAATTAAAAAAATAAAAAAAAGAAGAAGAAATGTTTCCCGCTTCTGCACATTAGCAGCTACTGCTTTATCCTTTGCACATTGTGGATTCAGTATGGAATGGTTGCCGGCAGGGGAAGGAGCGTGGATGTGGAAGGTGTTGTAGATACTGCCTGCAAAGTAAGTAGGAGACCTGGAAGGTGGCAGGGAGAAGAATCAATGTAATGGAGAGAGGAAGATCTGAACTCCTGCAACCTCTGTACTCTGGTGTTTCACATCCACCTTAGAAAAGGAAGCAGCTTGTAAGCAACTGCTAATGCAAGATAAATTATGGATCAACAGCTTTCAGTCCCCTAGGAATTACATGAACAATCTTATTTATTGCTGGAGGTTACAAGAGGTTAACCCTGCATATTGGGGCTGTAAGATTTCTCAAGAGCAATACAAAGCATTTCACACAAGGGCTGAACAACTGAAGTGTCGAGTCTCTAAAAGGTCCTGATCTAAACATGTTAATTTGCAAAGACAAGTGAAGCAAGGTTACATATTTCTGGTGGAGACTTACAAGACGAACATCCCTTGTAACTCTTTGGATTTTTCTACTATAGGAGCAAAGGGAGAAGGGGATGCTAAAGTCAGTGAGAGGTATGTTGTCCTTTTCTGTAAGAAAAGACAGTGAGTTTTAAAACAGTTCTTTCTAGTGAAACTAAAATTGCTCTGATTTCGAAAGCAATTTCATTGTCCTGGAGCTAGAGTCAATGATTTTTAAGTTGAAACAAAACATGACTTTGTTGTAGTTATGTTTTAACTGACATAACTGATAATCTTATCAATATGATATGGTTACAAATTGGTGTTTTCTATCTATAATAGTGAAATTCAACTCTTGAACAAAAACACTTGCTGGATATTGAGTATTTCTTTATACATTAGGTTTTGCATATGAAGTTACAGGACTCACTGGATGAGGATGAAAATTTCTGGTTTTGTAGTAGGTTGCTAACATGTTTCTCTCGTGTGGGATGATGGAAGCGCAGCTCTCAGCATTTTGGTTTTCCTGGTACAATTATTAACATGAGTGAAAATGTGCATACACAGGTTTGAGAAAATGGACAGACTGTCAAATCCATTGATCAAATGTCCAGAGAGACAAAAGTCAAAGAC
Organism: Oxylabes madagascariensis; assembly: GCA_013400675.1. Taxonomy (NCBI): domain Eukaryota; kingdom Metazoa; phylum Chordata; class Aves; order Passeriformes; family Timaliidae; genus Oxylabes; species Oxylabes madagascariensis. Next base: position 42,733 of record VYZR01097838.1, read on the forward strand.
ATTTTTCAATGCAATAAGACAGACAGCTGTTAGTGTCTAATTCAGTAGTGAATGGTGAGCTCTATATGATAAATCCTCTAACTGTTCTATTGCAAATTATTCATGCTACTAATTTTTAAAGATGTACGGGGGTTTCTCTTTTTTTTTGCCTTAAAGCTCTTCAACATGCACACATTCCCATCTTCCACCTCACTCTCCCAAATGTAATCATCTCTGTGCGTGATTGACCTAAGTGATCACCATGGTTTCCAATTCAATTCAGGTCCCCAAAGAGGTCTTTTAATTAAGAAGCTCTAATAGAATCTCAGAGAAAAGTTCTAAGTCCCCAGTCTTCAGGCTGTGAGCTACAGATCCCAGGGGTGTCTGTGGCCAACTAGTACGAGACCCTGAACATGTCCTTTGTGGAAAGGTCATATCCTATGCAGAAATTTGTGTTAGTGAATCTTACAGATGTAGACATCCCATGGAAAATTCCTGGGGATCACACAAAGCTGAAAATTTCTAATTTCAGTTAGCAGGCTGCTGTTGAGCAGTGGGTAGTGACCAAGAGAGAGGTGAGATGAAAGCAGGTGTGCACAGAAATGTCTCTGTATGAAATTCCACCTGCTGTTTGTGCTCAGCCTGTGTGAGGTGCTCAGCCTCACTCCCACAGCTGCAGCACAGGGGAGATGCCGGTGCTGCACCCACAGAACGCGGCTGTGCTCTGCTACATGTAAAAGTGCCCTTGTTTTGGTAGCAGGACCCAGACCACTTAAGAACCAATTTCTACTCAGAAAGAAACAGCTGCAGATTTTAATCACCATCACTGGCATTGCAGAGTATGATTTCCAAAACTGCTTGGGACTGGTCTTTATTTATTTCAGTGGGGCCAATCCCAGCTTGTGTGCACAGGTGTGCAGAGCAGTGCATGCTGATATTTGCTCAGCACTTGGTACTATTCTCCAGGAAACCACCTGTGCTTGCTGGACTGTGGATGCAGTGTTTGGTAATATTGTGCAGAAGCAATTGAGAATGCTTTCACACCAGGAACTTCAGCATTAGACACATAGGAGAACAAAAAGTGGAACTGGAAAACACTTCTAAACTCTTGCAAGCATGGCATTTGCTGTAAAGTAAAGTTCCAGAAAGCTGAAGAAACATATAAAACTTGAGATAACTTTGATGAATAGTTCTTGGCTGGAAGACAAAAAGAAAAGCTTAAATGTTCTGTGTCGATTGTTTCAGGATTAAACATCTTGAAATTATGTTTCAAAATGCTATCCCTTCTGGCAATTCTCTCAAAACTTCTGGTCATATAAATCTGAATTACTGAAGATACTGCTTGAGGAGTCCTGTCAGAACAATATTTTGTTTAATTGGAAGCTTTTTAAAACTCTTTATTTAGCTGAAAATCTCTGAAGTTTTTCTTCGGAATGTAGCTTGAAATAATTTTAATTTTTTCCAGCTTATTACTTCTCTGTTAGCCAGCTGAACAGAAAGGACTTTGCATGTACCCAAGAGGAGATGATGGGAGAACAGAGAAAAGAAAAAAAAAAAAAAAAAGGTAAAAGCTTTGGCTGTGATAACTCATCCCCTTGGCACAGCACTACTCCAAGACCACACCTGGACCACTTGTCCAGAGGAACCTGGTGTCCAAGGCACATTTCTGTACCTTGTAATTGAACCAACCTGTGCCTGGTGTGGGCCACTCTGATGATTTATAGAAGTCATTTATAGTGCATTAATATAACAAGTGAGTGGAAACTTCCATTAACTCCTCCTCCACAGAAGAGACCTTGAAAGAAAAAGGGGTTTGAAGGAGGGCTGTGCCATGCTGTGACTCGGGTATGGTACTGAGGGGTGGGAAGCAGACTGCAGAAAGAAACAGAGCCTGAGTCACAGTGAAGCAACCAGTTCTGCGCAGAAAAACACCCCTCTCTCGGCTCCACTCCGGGCAGATTTGGTCTTTCATCTGGTGAAAAATGGGGATGAAATACCTCCCTTGCTACCCTTCGGAAAACACTTCAGTATCCTCAAAGGAGATTTAAAAGCGGCATCATTATAAGTGGGAAATGAATTGCTCTCTTGCTGGATTTAGCAGCTTCCTGTTTTGGAAACCCGAGATACCATCTCAAATTTCTGTTTGTTGTCAGCCTGGAAGAAGAGACTCAGAGGCTGCAAAGCCTCTGGTGAGGCAGCGCTTCATTTGCTAATTGTCTCTGCCAGACAATGCCATTTACACTGAGCACAAAATCACCTCTAACCTCCACTGACCAGAAAATCGTTATATCCTTAACTCCCATCCTTTGGAAACAGTACCCAGCACTGCAAACCTGGACTGCGTGTGTCAGCCCCTTTCACCGGACAACAAAATACAGGGATAATTACTGCTGATTCATTCACAAACATCCTGCTTTCCAGACAGAATTACAATATCATAAACAACCGCATTATAAAAAAAGATGTTTGATATGCCATGCATAATGTAATGAAGCGTTTGCTTTGAGCACCGTGCTGTTTGAGAGGCACAGGACTGGCATCTGCCCTAAGTATGCCATGGAGGGCTCTGGATCCTGTGCTCTCTGGCTGGACTGGGGTCTCTGGTGCAGGGTAGAGGCAGAATTGAGGTTCAGAGAGGTCTTTGCAGTCAGGGGGCTGGTGAGAGGCTGCTTGGCAGCTGCTCTTACTCTCACAGACTGGGGTTTTCGCATGTTTGTGTCAGAAAAGCTGGTGAAGCTGGGCTTTGCCTCTGTGAGAGCTCCTCAGCAAGGAAAATATCTCCTGTTTTACAGTTTTTATTGCTCTTTTGCTTTTTTAGGCCATGTTGCAATGCTTGCCATCTTTGCTTTATAAAACTCAGCTGTTCTGCCTACCTGCTTCTCCTCCTCCATTAGCCAGCTGATCACAGCAGCTACATCAATTCTAAATGGGATCAGACCTGAAAGTTGCAGCTCTGACACTCAGGGCAATGACCTGCAAGGATTTTTTCCCTCCATTGTTTAACACTTGCTTGTGTAGGAGCATTAAAAAAGCCTTTGAATCTTGCCCTTCAGCTGGTGGATCTGCGGGGATGTTTTGGCTGTGAGATGTCACTCTTTGTTTTGGAGACAACACAGCACAGGAAACTGGCTTGACAGCCACAGCTCACTTAATGCTCTCGTGGCTGCTAATGGCAACGCAATAAGCCAGTGTTGCCCAAGTCTATTTTCTCTAACACCAGTCTTTAAAGAGCAGGAGGTTATTTTTCCTTTGTTGCAAAGACTGGTTCAGGCACGTCTGACTGGGATGTGACATTTCCTGAGGGATGTGGTTAAAGACAAAATAAACGCTGGTGCTTGGTGACTTCACAAAACCCTGATAGCCAGAGACTGTCATGGAAGAGAGCATCTGGGAAGCAGCGATGCTTCTCATCTCTTCCCTTGGGAAGTTTATGGGACTGCTGAATATCAGGAACTGCTAAATATCTGGACCTCACATGAAGCAGGAACATACTATATGTATCTGAACATTCTGGTGCAGAAAGAAGTGGAGGTATGAATCAATTATTTTAAATAATATAAAATATATAATAAATTATTAAAATTTATTAAATTACTCTTAATGACCTTTCAAGAGTATAGTGTCAAAATTATCACTGAAATGCAACTTGGTTCTCTGCAAGGGAAGAAGTGATTCTGTATTAAAGGTGGAGTTCCTTCCAGCAAAAATGAGGAATAAAAAGGCTTATTTTCTTCCCATTTCAACAGAAAGGGAATATTAAATGTCTGTATGATGCAGAGAGGGTACCAGGCAATGTACCAGCATTAGGTACCAGCAAAGATGAGTGGTCTCCCTCAGAGGGGACTGAACAATGAAATTCTCCAGCTTTTGCTGGGGTTCAGTTGCAGGCCTCCAGTTGAGGTCCTGCTTGGAGGGGACAAGGAAGCCTTCTCCCTCCCTCCTTCCCTCCCCCACACCAGTGTTTTGCTTCCTCTCTGTATCAAGAGAAAGATGAGGAAAAAGACAGAGCCAGTATTTTATTCACTTCAATTTTCAATTTTTAAGACCATACAAGCAGCTGAAGGACTTAAATCTGTTATTGCCACAGAGGAACCTTGTTCTGCTTGAGTTAGCAGCTGAATATACACATAAACCAAAGCAGCCACAGTTACGAAGAAATGTTCTTCAAACACCTCATCCTTAATCTCATTTGAGTAGGAAACTAAGGGACGGACTTTTTAAGCAGGACCTCTTGAAACTTGCCCAAAAGACAATTACAGACATTTAATATTCCCTTTCTGTTGAAATGGGAAGAAAATAAGCCTTTTAACTTGTAAATGCACAGAATGCCCTGGAAGCTCCTGAATGGAGACATTTTATTTCCAAATAACCACAGGAGTAACTGTTTGTAGCAAAAAGACGATTAATGGCATTGTGGCCAAAGTAAGGTGAGTCCCAAAACTTGACAGCAATAGTATTTGCATATTACCTCGATGTTAGAGTTTCTCACACTACCTTTGTTTATTTTTACTGGATGAAGCACAAGAAAAGCATGATGCTCGCTTAAGTCTCCACAAATCCAAACATCTGAAGCTACATGGCTCCATTTTCCTGGCTCTGTTCCTCTCTGAAGGCACGCTGCTTGCATGCTCACTCTCGTTTTTCCCATGAACTACAGGGTGTAGGCCAAAATACCCTTTGCAACTGGTAACTTCTATGCACACTGGGTTCCAGTTAATATAACAACTGGACATTTCATAATGCTTGAGGCATCCGTGGCATGAATTTATTAAAAGTCCTGAAATTAGCAGGAAATATAAGGAGCATTTTTTGTTTTCCACAGATCAATTTTATTAAATTCGGTGGAAATGTCTTACAATGACAAAAAAAGTTAAGTTACATGGAAAATTGATTCTGACACCCGTGACAACAGTATCAGAGTGGCATGTAGGACATCCTTGGATGTGCAAAAGCCGAGCACGTCTCTGTGCACTGGCTCAGGGAGGTTCTTTACTTGTATCATCATGGGCTGCTACGCAATGGCGCAGTGTTGCATCCCCATCAGTGGCTTAAGCCACTGACTGGCATGTGTTTCTGTGGGAAAACGAGCTGGATCTTTTAGTATCCGGTCACTTGGGAACCTGCCTTGGTTTGCTGGAGCTGCAGGCACAAGCCAGTTCATTAGAAGCAAAGTTGGAGGAACCATCTTGGCAACTGCTGGGTCAGTGGTTACCTCCCCTCCTGCCAACATCACTGACTGATGGACGATTCAGCTTTCCATTTCTGGGAAAACAACCTTCTATCTGATCATGCACTGATATCCTGCAGCACTGAACAACAACTTGGCAGTAAGGAAATGGTCCCTTGGAGCCAGGCTTAGGGAGCAGTCTAAAGGTCATTGAACCAGCACAAGTGACAGGGTGCTGGAGAACAGGACCCACTGGGCTGGTGGCAGCAGCCACCCTGCAGGTGGCAGGCGCCAGGGCAGCACTGACGGGCACCCAGATGGGTGCCACAGCTGTCCCTCTGGGCACAAAGCAGCTCCCCTTAGCCAAATAAGGAGGGAGAGGCGTCTCAGCTCCACATGCCCATTGCATAATTGTCAAATATGCCTGTAATACAATTGAGTCAGAGGGAATTATTGCTGCAGCACAGTTGCTTTGGGAAGCCTTCCTCTTGTAGGCTGAACTGCAACTATCAAGTCTCTGTTGGTTTGGCTGAAAAAAGATAATGGCAGCGATGTCTTTTCACTAAAAAGGATTGTTTCCCACTCTGCTGTCATTAAGAAAAAATACAAACTAGCCAAACTCATTCTTTACCAAGACTCTCTGAAAATGGAACATTTTTTGGGCAAAATAACTGTAATTCAAACTGCAGCAGCCAGTGCTGTGCCTGCTTTGGTACCCAGCCAGTGGATTTTAAAGTAAACACCCTCCAGGACTGTTCTCCATTTGGATTTATTAGTCATTACCAAGAAAAGATAATTAGCACTTCTGAAGCACTGTGATAATCAGTAGCACGAACTGTTACCAATAGAAACGGCCGAGGTCCTTGCGTGGCGCAGGAGTCTGCAGCTCCGCTGCACTCCCTGTACAGAGGGAGTACACGGGTGGGCAGACGCTCAGCTGGGGAAATGCTCATAACCAACTGCACCAGTGGTGCTAATGACACTTTACACGGGATAAGGCAGGGAGGGGAGCTGTTCCCTGGCCTGTTGGGCTTCTCCTCCTGTTATCCTGGAGGCAGGCAGAGTCATTTTTGTTACAATATACAATCCTCCTTGTTGATCAAAGGCAACGGCACATACTTTACTGCACCTTTACTGCACAACGGGAAAATAGAAGGTAATTATTTTTTCTTTTTGCATGCACTCTGCCAAAAAAATAGCAAAGAACCTTGTGGTGGAACAAGAGGAACGCGATACTTTAGGCAATGATGTGGGCTTTTTATCTTCCTCTTTTAAAACTAATGAACGAGAAAACTCTGTTAAGACTCAAGTCAGTGCTAAAACTTCCAGAACTGGTTTCCCAAAGTTATTGCTCCCCAAACTTCCATTACTTATGATCTGTAATAATCATATGAGAGATGGGATGCAAATCTTGTGTTCTTAAATCTCAAACTCTGAGCATTAAGCATGCCAGGCATATTACCCATATTACTGAGCTCAGGGAAATAAGTCTATCAGACTTATCAACATTGCTATCTAAATAAATACTATAATGCATAGCTTGTCTGAAGCAGTTGTGTTTGTTTTTCTGTATCTGGAAGTGTGAACAAAATTCATGCTGAGTGAGAGAGGTAGCATGTAAGTTTGGGAAGACTTTTGTTTTGGTGAGCATGATTAAAAAATATAGCTGGAGGATTTACCCCCCAAGTACTTGTAAGTCTGCAACCACCACTCTCTCTCCTGCATTGTACGGAGCATTTCAAGCCAACACAATACCTTTCCAGCCAAGAAGAACTTTGCATCCTCTGGGTAGCATGCAGGAAATCTCGGGATTGAGTCCAGTATGCATGCAAAGTACTTTGTCTGCAATTGTTGCGGGGGCTGTGGTGTGGTGAGCTGGTAGAGGGTACCATACCCCTCTGATTCCTGTTGATGACGGCCTTTACCCATGTACATCTTCCCTGCCACACATGGAGTAGAGGCTCTTAGGACTGAGATTCCAATGCCAGCAACACTCACTAATGCACACAAGATGGGACCACCCTGGCAACTTCTGACTTGTTGATGCACTCAAAGTATTCATGGATGTTTGCCTCTCTTCCAGGAAGATGAGTGCTGTGGCAGGTCTGATTATCATCAGGATGAAGTTTGCCCGATTGCAACAAACGTGATGGGCTGGTGGCTGTTTACAAGCTACGCGTGCAGAAGCAAATGGATCTGTGAGTGTTTGCTTTTCAGCTGCTGCTGGGAAACAGGCACCCTCCTGCCAGGTCACAGACCAGCTACGTTGCAGACCTCCTAAAGCAGCTCCTTGGTCGCAGAGGTGGATGCGCAGCCTGTTCTCAAATAGCTGCCCAGTACACAGAAGTTGCTATGGCAGTGCTTTGCAAATATACATTGCACAACAGAGCAGGGACGTGCGACCACACAGACTCGCTTTGTGTCTTACACAGAAGGTTCGCTCCCACCCTGGGAACTGTGGAGCAGAACAAACACCAGAATATAATATCTATCTATCTATCTAT
>VYZR01097839.1:0-10190 GCA_013400675.1 Oxylabes madagascariensis
CCAAATCAGGACATTCTATGATTAAATGACCCTACCCAGAAACATGGCTCTGGCTGGAGCCCCACCAGCCCCAGCCTCTCCTGCAGGCTGAGTAAGGAACAGGAGCCATCTGTCTGCCTCTCAAAAGCTTTTCCTCCCTGCAGCTCTGCCAGAGAACATGACAGCCATCACAGTGGTCGTGCTGTCGACGCTGGCGCTGTGCGCTGTGCTGGGGGTCGTCGTCTTCCTGTACAAGCGTCAAAAGAGTGCAGAGCGCAGTGCCTTTGAGAGCGCTCGCTACAGTCGCACCACCTCCAACCCCAGTGAATCTGCCGAGAAGAACATCCTGGTGTCGGACATGGAGATGAACGAGCAGCAAGACTAATGGCAGAGGGGACGCTGGGGATGGGGACCTGGGGAGGGGGGAGGACGGAGAGCATCACACACGTTATCCCCATGGTGCATGGGGCAGGGGTGGCAGCAGGACTGGTGTGGCAGGGCAGGGAGAGGGGCTGAGGTCAGGGTTGGGGTCCAACCAGGTGGGCAAGACGAGGGAGCCAGGGTCTCTCCTGCCCTGCATGTCACTGCCGTCACCTCTGGGCTTGTCCCCAGCTGCCGGGGTTTTGCCTGCAGCAGCTGTGGAGGCAGTTTCAGGGATAAAAAGTTTTGAGGGAGGTTGCTGGACAAGTTTGAGAGCTTCCCAGTGGCATGAACAGGCTCCAAGACACCTTTGCCTTGGGAGAAGGCAAGTGCAGGCATTCAGGCCCTGCAAGCAGGCTCTTCCACCCACAAACCGAGCTGGTGCCTGTGAAGATATCCTCTCAGGCAAGAGGTCTCCAAAGCTGATCTACCTCCCCTCTGTGTGCAGCGAAAAGGACCCTGCCAGCTCCTTGCTCCACCACTGTGCTGCTCCTTCCCTCTCTTTGGCCTCATCCCCTGCCTCCAGCTGAAAGTAGCAGAGACACTGTTGCAGGGATCCAAGTGTGGACCCCCCCAGGATCAGCAATGGAATCCCCCTCTCCTCCCTGGCACTTTCCAAGGGCTGTGCCCAGCCCCAGTGACGCTGTGGCAGCTTCCCTGTTCTGTAAGCCAGAGCTTGTCCCATTTGTCTTTGGTGTGTGTGTCCCCCAAGTTAGTGCATGGGAGCGCACCAGAGCAAACTGCTGGCCCTGCCCCTCTGGTGGGAGCAGGCTCAGCACCACAGGAGGAGTTGGGTGCCGAGGCAGGAGATGCTGCCAGAGATCTGGAGCTACCCTCTTGTGCCTTGCCAGGCAGGGATGGCGTGGGTCTGTGGTCACTTGCCACTGGTGGTTTGTTGGGCCCAGAAGGCCAAGGATCAGTGCTGCAGGGTGGGGAGGATTTGGAAGTTTTGGTGGTTGAAGTTGGTGTTTTGTTGTTTTTTTTAAGGAAATGATGGTAGCTTTTGTTGCTATACTGTACTGAGTGCGTGCTGAATATATACATTTTTTCACACAGCTGGCTGGGGTGTGTGTGGTTGCCTGTTTCCCATGTAGGATATAGCAGACAAGGAAGTGGAGGAGAAGGAGGTAGGCAGTGTATGCCTAATCCCCTGCCTGGCTTTTGAGCTGTGCAGGAAGGAGTGGGAGTGCCCGGGGCTGAGCCATCCTCCATCAGCTACATGCCACAACATCCCTGGGATGAAGGATGCCTGGTGACATTGAGAGTTGTTAGGTCTCCAACGAGGGTTCCCTGCTAGGAATGGGATCCAAGAGCCCCTTGGACCTCTGAAGTGGTCCTACCACACAGCCCTACGAGAGATGGTGCCTTTAGCCCTCTGCCTCTGAGGCTTGAGCTGGGGTTGGTTTTGCTGCAAGAACAGGAACAAGCAATTTTTTGTCTCTTTTTTGACACCTGTGTGGATTTTAAAATCTGTCGATTTCACTTAAGCCGGACATTAAGTGTTTAAGAAACTGTTGGGTGGTGGGATGGGGCATCCAGGTACCGCTGGGGTTTTGTTTACTTTTTGGCAACCTACAAAAGCTGCCACGACGTTTCAGGGTGGGTGGGGAAGAATCTGGAGCACATGGACCTGCCCCAGCTCCATTTCTCTCTCTCAGCTTTCCCTGCCTTTATTTCCTGAGGTCCTTTCTGGTTTGGAGCAGTCGGTTCTGTCCATGGGCCCATGCCTTCCTGATATGGGAGCTAGATCCTGAAAAGCCAAGCGTGAATTCCTTCTCATCCCCAGCAGCTGGAATTCCTGCTGCAGGGATGCATGGAATAGCATGCTGAACTGGAAGCTGTGCTGCTGGTGGAGATGGAGGTCTAGGATTAACTCCTTCTGGATGGGCAGAGGTGTTAGGAAGTCCTAACAAATAAAGATTGAGGTTAGGATTGATGGGCAGGTGTGAGGGAGGAACAGTGCTGAGGGTGCAACTGGGCAGGGTTGGGGCTCCTTTGAAGTGATGAGACCCTGGGCAGGGTGGGAGCAGGGTAACACGGGGCATTGTGGGTGGAATGGTGGGGAGTAATAGGTGCTGGAGGAAATTCTGTGCCATAGAGAGGTTGGGAAGGAGCTCCCACAGCTATGCAGGAGGTGTTAAACTTGGCTCTCACCCAGCCCAACCTGAAGACCTTGCTTAAGAGAGTTTTCTTTTTATCTTTTTTCTGGATTACTTTCTATTTTTTCCTTCTCCTTTGCTATTGAGAAAAGCAATCTGTACAGTCTAGGAGAAATGTTGTCTGAGAAGAGTTTTGTGAACTGATGGCAGTGATCAGGATTACAGGGAAATGCATATATGGCTACGTGGTATCTCCTATCACCATTAGATAATGTGAAGAGTTGCTTAACAGAACCCTGTCAATTATATATATATATATATANTCCTTTTAACTGGGAAAAGCAAACCTTGTCTTTCCCTATGTCCCCAACAAGTAATGAATATAAAGCTGAAATGACACTTACCTGCCTGCAGTAGAGGAGGTTCCAAGGTGCCCAGGTGAGGGAGATGTTATATTGATTCCTTGTGTTTTTTGGTTGTGTGTCCCATGGATATGATGTCTCTGNTTGTATCCTCCTCATTGGTGGAGCCCTTCTTATCTCCTGGTTGGTGGTGTGATGTTACTTTGCCAGATCTCCTAGCAACAAGTGCTCCCCCCCCTCCCTGCCGCCTCTTACAAGGGGCGTCAAAACTATACTGTAACAACAAAAATACATATCAAAAGAACTGTAAACCCCAACAAAACTTCCCCCCACCATGCTCAACAACGCTTTCTCATTTGCATGAGCCAATCATTACCCTTTATTCATAACATTCTGTCATCTCCATTGAATGGAGTTCAACCATTCCTCCAGCACTGTCAAGCCCACCACTAACACATGTCCCCAGATGCCTCATCGACACAGCTTTTAAATTTCGGTGAGGTTTCATTTGTGTTTACTGAGGCCATTTGGTTTTGTCTTTGGGTGAAGAGCACAGGGCAGGCAGCTGGAGCAGAAACTCTGAGGATGCTTTGAAGAAAGAAATTATTTTTCTCTTCNGAGCACTCCCACACACCAGGCTTCTCCTGCTTGCACTGGTCACTCAGTGCTGTTTCCTCACCTTCCTCTTCTTTGGGGCTGCCCAGACCCACTGATCCCTTCCCTGGGGTCAGAACCAGCACTGACCCCGCTCACCCACTGTGCTGGAGAGAGATGTGATTTCATAATCACAGAATCACAAAATTTTTTAGGTTTGGAAAGTTCTTGTTATAAATGACTCAAACCCCCGGTGGGAATAAGTAAATAAATTTAATTTGAACCCATTGAAAATGACAAAGCAAAGGCGNATGCCTCATCGACACAGCTTTTAAATTTCGGTGAGGTTTCATTTGTGTTTACTGAGGCCATTTGGTTTTGTCTTTGGGTGAAGAGCACAGGGCAGGCAGCTGGAGCAGAAACTCTGAGGATGCTTTGAAGAAAGAAATTATTTTTCTCTTCTATTGTTTTTCACCCAAGAGATGAGAGGATCTCAGGGAGGAGGGCTGCTCCATTTAATTGCAAACAGCAGTGGAAATAATGCAGAGCAACATTGCACTGCAGCAGGGAAAAGGATACTGGAGTCACCTTCCTTCTGGAGCTTAAACCCTCTCAGAGTCACCTGACTGAATTCAGGTATGTGTTTTCTCTTCAGAGGAAGCTCAGCAAAGCTTGTGCTACTGATGTTAAACAGTGAAGATCAGAATGTGGTTTATTTATTTATATTTTAATCTAAAAGAAATGTGGCCTTTGGGGAAAAGTGCAGTTTGTAGTAACCAGAGGCCCTTTCTCACAGGCATGAGGAATGTCAACCTTTTATCAACTCTTCTAAACTTGAACTGAGCATACTCATTTTAAAAGACTCATTAGAAAATTCCATGAGAGCTGGTTCAGAATGGGTTCATCTGGAGAAGGATACAAAATAGCCTCATTATTTTAATCCCCTTTAATTTCCCTGCTGAATACCAAGGCATCAGACAGAGGGAAGGCAGCACCTCCAAAGCAGGCAACTAGCACATTCTAAATTAGTCCCTGGCAGGTGAGCTGGCCGTCAGCCCACAGATCAGCGCACTGGATCTAGTGTGAGATCTCACTGGGCTAGTGTGAGGGTGTGGAAGGGAAATGTCCCTTTTATTTTCAGAAGCAGTTTATAGCACATATAAGCGCAGCATACCACACTCAGACCCCAGGCTGGTCTTCATCTGATAAACCTGAGTCAGCTCGGAGTGTTAGCATAGCCTAAGCCTCCCATTGTGTCAGCTCTGGGGCACTTAGTGGGTACTGGCAGATCTAAACTGGGTCAGGTGAACAGTGACCTGAAGTTCCCTGTTCTGAATAAAAACAGGAGACACGGGCAGCTTGGTGAGCTGCAGTGTCTACACCACACCTGATGACAGTTGTGCAGAATCCTGCCCTCAGAGGCTAAATCTCTCAATTCGATAGGTAAAAGCAGACCTGAGCTGCTTAGGACTTACTCATCTTCTGCACTGAATACTTGTAACCATGCACTGAAATGGCCCCAACATCCACAGTGTGTGGGAAGCACTCTCATATACTTGGGAGCTCAACAGCACAGGCAGTGCAGAATCCACCATGCTGCTCTCAGCTCTACTGTAGGCATGTGGTGGGTTTGTCTAGAAGCTGTAGCTAGCAGAGTGTAGAGAGGGTGAGGAGCCTGCTTGGCTGAGCTGCTCTTTGCCACTCAGATCCAACACAGTGGTGCTTGTGAAGGTCACAATTCAGTGGTAAATGTTCAGGAACAGGAATGTGCTGAGAGGCTGCAGCACAACAGAGATCAGGGCTTTGCAGAGCCACCAACATGTCTGGTCTGAGACCAGTGGCCACTGACTTTTTGAATCAAATTGCACTTGGCAGCTGTTTTCATTTCACCCCATGGTAAAAACCACTACTCTGAAAACAACCAGTTTGTGCAAAACGAGTCACCACATCTCATTCCCAGAAGCCAGGCACAAGCCTGACTCAGAAGGTATTAATCTGTGTAGGATAAAGGAGGGACCCAATGTTCTGTGAATGCAATGTCTGCTTAGTAAGTAATTTTGTCCAGGAATAACCAAATATGCTGTATGCTCCTCACTTGGGATGGTTACCAGTCAAATTACCATGTAGAGTTCATGCTTAATTGTTACCTTCTAATTCATGCAGTCAGTACACAGTTTGTAAGGCCCAACATGAACACCAGTGAGCACAGTCCCACATATGGATCAGGTTTCCAGTGACGGACAATAACCAGTACAGTGTTAACTAGCAGCATAGGGGATATTAAGTCCCATAAAATTTACAAAATTTTACCATCTCATCACAGAGTAAGAAGAATTATAATGTATTAAGCAATATGTTTCAAGTTCATGTAATTGAGAAAACATGTAAATCAGGCCAGAATTCAGAAAGTTCATGTATAAATCTGAGCCTTGAAAAGAAGCTTAAAAGAATTTATACAGCAAATCTGTACTGATCAATTCTTTTGCTGAGATGCAAATGCTCCAGGCTTCTTACTGTACAGTGCAGTGAAGCCTTCAGGCTCTTTCCTAGCTTCACTTCCAAACAACAGCTCTATTTTCTAGTTGCTTTCCATGGATTCAACTCTGTGTGTGAGCATTCAAGTCAAGATCTGAGCAATTGTTTTCCTTCTGCCTACATTCTCCCTTATAAAACAAAGGAAAATCTCCCCTTTGTTGAGGCCATGGTAGTTGTTAGAGAATGTTAAATACAAGAAATTCCCTGAAAGTTCATCTCACTCCAGCTGAGAGAAAGCATTCTAACCTGTTAACAGATGTAAAAGTGTGCTCTGGTCCTCTTGGCTGGAAGCTGTGGACAGGATCACATCACTTTGCAAGCTCAAACTCTAATCAGAAACCTCAGAAGCAGAGAATGTCAGTGTTAAATGTGACTCCAGACACACATCAGGGGGCCACAGGCATCTCCACTGATTTTAAAGGTTAAAGGAGATTAGCTAAAGACACAACTTACTAGCCAACTGTTTCCAATTAGGTGAGGCAGTTTTGAGACATAATCAATAGAAATGCCTTGACTTCACTACTAGTTACCTTGACCTGTGATCTTTGAAAGTAATTAGCTGTCAGTGTTCGGACTTTAAAAGATAACAGTAGAAGTTCAAAAAGGGCTGTGTGACATAAATATATTTGTTTTGGCTTTAGTTAAAGTAGGAGAAAAGTAGGAGTATAAAGCAACAGTGAAAATGGTACTTGATACAAAGGTTTCTTGGTGGAATTCCAAGGTCATGAGAGTTTTAATTGTTTTTCTCAGAGTCAGGATCTGTAAATGAGGAATGAAGGGTGGTTTAGAATTTCTTTCTTCATCAACAAGAAGAAAACTAAGTGAAGTTAACAAGATGAAAAGCCATTGCTTTCTCTTAAGCCTGGAGATAGAGAACAAACACTGAATAATTATTTTCATTGCCAATTATCTGCACAGTTATTTTGCTGTTCTGCTCTCCAAGGAACCTGTACAACCCCTTCTGAACTTGATTCTTCTGCCCATCTGAGGGTACAACAGCTTCCTCAGCATTCAAAGGCTGTTTATCAAAGGCTGCAAATTGATGTAGCCTTCATTTATACAGTTTGACTTACTATGAGAAAGTATAAGATGTAAATAAGGTTTTCTCATTACACATAAACTTCTAAGAACTCCAGTGCCTCAATGTCTTTTTGTTTAAAATGGGAATTTTGTAATCCTTACAGTGTAATGTCATGTTTTTTAGGAGCGGAGCTGATGCCTAAAACCCAATAAGCCACTCCAGTGGAGAAGCCACTTGGAGAGACTCAGGCGAAGCAGTCAAGCTCACACATCCACACATGCCACGTGGCTAGCTCAGCAGAGAGAGGCAAGAAGGCCTTTTGCCTAGATCAGTTCCAGCCAGGTTTATTTCCAGGAGCCGAAGGGAAATCCAGAGCAAAAAGGGGAGAACATGTGCTAGTCTCGGCTTAAGTATGAGCTTCAGCAGCCAATGACCTTGAGGCATGGGGGTGGTACAAAGGGCAGGTAAGGTCAGTGTCCAATAGGGAAAACAGGGCCCATCACCAGGGACCCTCGACCAATGGAAAACAAAGGAAAGAAGAAACCAAAGGGCCAGGGGCATTAGGGAGGGGGAACCCGGGGCAAACCATCGTGTACAGAGCACCATTAGGAAGTCCTCTCTCTCAGGCAGGGTAGGTGACTATAACCTATCCTGCCAGGGCCAGGTCCTAGATATTATGTCAAGGGGCTGCAGGGACTCCACATTACAGTACTGTTGGTAAATTTTAATATGTGGAAAACGTTTTCAAGCCACTGGTTGCAAATCATGCAAAACCTGCTGAGTCCTGCTTGCTTAGATTAGCTATTATTCACAATACAGCTGAAAAAGCCATTTTCCTTTTGATGGGTGTGTCAAATCTATAGCATTGTTAGTTCTTCAATATTATATAAGAAGTAAATTTAGTCCATTCGGTAACTAACAGACGTAGTTCTTTTGGCATAATGGCTAGATGGGAGACAGTGTTAAAAAAAACCAGGATGGTCTATTTAGAAGAGATGTGATCATTAATTAATTAAAATTTAATTTAAAACATGATTTTATATTCTAAGGAATGTGTCAGCATGAGCAAGTCACTTTTTTTCTCTCTGTGTTTGAGAACGTTCATGCTCTGATGGAAGGCGATATGCTGGAAGTGGAAAAGGCAATCCTGATGTAGGAATTCCTCACTGCTGGAGCTAATGGGATAGAGCCTGTGAAAGTCCCAGCTGTAATTAGCCAGGCAGTTACAAGACGTCACTGCATCCCCAGCCAACAGAACCAGAAGAGCTCTCCTTTGGCCAAAACCCATGGAAGGGGAAGCGCATCCATCAAAGGAACAAGACTCACTCCAGCTGTTCGAGCTTTGCTGAGAACATTAGTGTTATAGACATAGGAGCTGTAGCCTTGCTCCACTCGCTTGGCATTTCCCATTGTTCCCAGTCATTGCAAGCCTTTTAAATCCTGTTTATATGGGCTGTTTTTCCTGTAACTGGCACGTTTGAAAGAGAAACGTCACTTTAGCAGCAGCATCACAATCTGCAACTTCATCATCAGCTCCTCAGTAAACGGATCTGCAAGATAACAAATACCTGTCAGTCACTGGGAAAATGTCTATTTAAAATATGCATTCTCATTTTTCTCTTCACTACATGGACAATGGATTGTAATAGGACCTGGAAGGTGAAGGAAAAGTATCTGGTTTTGCCAAAGAAGGCAAATTCACACTTTGGAGATTATTACTATGCTACGGTAATAAATTATTTACTATAGAGAAAGTTTTCTTACCTTTGTATTTGCATTTTATTTCAACCCTTTAAAGAAATACAACAGGGACTCCTTCTATTGGCTGAGAGACAGGAGTCCCTGTTCTGTAACACAATTTAGCACTGTTACATCAGGAACAGGGAGTTAATCTCTTTTTAGCCAATAATTATTGTCGACAAAACTCAGTTAAATATGAAGTTTACTTTGCCTAAATAGCCACTTAAAAAATCAGAACCAGGACAAAGAAAAAAACTCTGTAATGGAAAATAGACAAAATACCTGTGCAATGGATAGTTTAACTCCAAGATCAAAGTTAATGTTGTGAGTAGGAACTTTGGAGGTGGCAAATTTACAATTACAAGGCAAAGAGCAAACGCAAATGTGTGTGTTACATTCAGACATGGGAAGTGAGTGATCCCTAACTCACCAGGTGATAGAAGTATCAATAAAAAAATAAGTTCAAGCAAGTTTCATAACTACATTTATATTTGTTTCTTTACTTCTCATTGATTCAATTAAAAATCCTCTTGTTCACAGGAGATGTTCCAGGATAGGTATTAGTGTGGCTTAGATGTACTGCAGGATTGAAGATGATTTTATTTTACTGGAGGAATCATCACATTCAGGGGAAGTTGTGTGGCAAAACAGAGTTTGAAGAGATGGAAAGGGGGCACAGACTCAAAGAGTTTGTTGAACAACAAGGACTGCTGAAAACATATTTTTTTAATCAGTAATACAAGCACCTCTTTAAAATTCCTGTCTGGAATGCAAGATAAAAAGAAAAAAAAAAAATTTAAAATAGTGGATATGTTTTAGCAGCTTACTAGGAGTCCCAACATTCTTCTGAACTTAGCAGGGATAGGCATCTAAAAATCCAATGGCTTAATGTGATTGTAGGTCTTGAACCCTGAGAGAAGAAACAACCCAGGTAGTTTCCTCAAAGGATGAGGCTTCAGATGGTCTTTTTTCAGACACTGAACCTGGTGTGGAAAACAGCCTGGGCCTCCTTCTCTTTTTGATGTAGCCCTGCTCTTTGACATCATAGCTGTATCAGTAAATGCTCAATGCTCTAACCCACAGAATCCAAAATCATCTTTGTTATAGATGGGTAATATGATGATTGGCTCTCGCAATTAGGGGATGAATATTGTGTATATTTTAAGAGAAATTTTATTGATGTATGGCTATATTATTGTGATTTGTTGTTTGGATGTCACCTGTTCTCCCCATAGTCCCCTTTTCCCCCCTCTCTATTGTTGCCACTGGACAGCCTGGGTTTTCGGAGACCTGTGGAGAGAGGGCGTGTACAGGTGCCCCTTTCGTGGGGCATTTATGAATAGGGGAGTCTTCTTGCTGGGGAAGTGTGTCATGACAACACCTGACCTCCACTCAGGTTGCAAGAAAGCAGTCTCTGCCAATGGACGGCAAAGAAGAGTT
>VYZR01097842.1:15266-40266 GCA_013400675.1 Oxylabes madagascariensis
GCAGTGTTTGAGATGACACTAAAAAGCAGCAGAGAGCAAAAAATGCACATTTATTTGCAGCTCAGACAAGACACTTACGAATAAACATCGTTGTCGACAATTATCCCTTCTGCGAGGTGAGGCCACGTTGTAGCTAAATGCAGCTCACTGAAACAAAACAAGATTTCACAATTCATGCTTTGAAAGGTATTTGTGATAGTTCATATTTAATTCCCTCTATGTACTTTGATCTCCAGTAAGTTTTCTGACTACGTACATGAGAGCAAGTCCAAGCCTTTAACAAAAGCACATCATTTTTAAGGTTTATCTTGAGGTATATTTCAAGATAGTAATTTCAGAGATAAATGGGGTACGGCAGAAGTTTATAGTAAAAGCCATATGAGCTTGAACTCTGAATATCATCAGACAATTTTACAAATGGTCTTATTTGCTATCAAATCATTACCCTTCACTGAAGTTTTGGGTGTACTTGAATAACTAAGTATCTGTTGGACATGCTAAGTGGTAGGTAGGCCAAGCTAAGATTTGAAATAACACACCTTTAAGTCCTCCATTAAGGAAGTTATAAAACAGTTTTCTGAACTCTTCTCTTACCTAATAGGATCTTCACAGGCACCAAATGGTAACTTCCCAAATTCCAGGCCTCCAACTTCTCCCCCAACTAGAGCATCTATATCTGGAGAAAAATCAACACGTTTTCCATGAAGAATTTGTGGAACATTTGAAGCAGCACATCACCTTCTTTTCACTCAAAGGTCTTCACTGACCAGAGAAGAGCTGAGCAGTTCAGGTGACTGAGCTAGAAGAACACAATCCTGACATACAGCCAAAGTAATTGCTTCCAACAGAAACTGGGAAGTAACCCTGAAACAGGACATTCAAAGGGACAGACAAAATTCTTGTAATTTGTGTTGAGGGAAGGTTATTCCCTTCATACAGGCCATGATGATAGCTATAAAGACAGCCCTGAAGAGTCAATGCTGGCACAAGAACAGACACAAGAGTGCCATAAAAATACTTGGGCAGGAAATCAGTCCCAAGCAGAAAAGGAAGACTCTGGAAGAGCAACTCTGCAGGGTGAAAAAACTACTTTTAGAAGTTGACAATTTTATCAAAAGAGGAATTAATCAAGTGATCTTGGGGAGTCCCTGTAGTCCCAGGTACTTAGAGATGCCTATTAGCTCCCTCAGGCACTTCCCATGTTAGAGCCTTCAAACACATAAATCAAAACCAGACAGCCTCCACTGAACAAAAATTAAAGTGGGTAATAATACTAACGTGTGGTAATGCCATTATAATAATGCTGTTACAGCATCTGATCTGCAATTTTAACTGCATCTGGCAAACTGTTTACAAACAAAACAAGTCAGGTATTAGCACAGATAAAGTATCTCGATAACTTAATTACATAATTTCTTCTGCAGAGAAGATAAAAGACATTTAAATTCTTTGGTTTTATTTGAGAAGAGCTAATTGAGTGATGGTATATAAGCTACAGGTCTAGTTCTTCCCAGTGAATATAAAACCACAAGTGCATGTAACAATAGCAGTAAAACTGATGCTGTCCATCTCCAGTTTCTGCAACACACTTTTGGCTCCCTTAACCATAATATTACTACTAAAGGAGTGAAGTTATTCAAACTGCTCCAATCAAGAAATATGATCAGAGTGATACAACTCATCCATGAGAAAGCTGAGATCCTGACTTAGTGAATAACTACAGCAAGGCAGAGAGACTACAGAAAATAGATTTTGTCTCTGCAGAAACAATAAAGAGATAAAATCTGTGGCATTCATTTCCCATTTAGGTAAACTTGGTTAACCAAAGAGGAACTATCATTTAAAACAGCACTGATTTTCTGTCTCTAATAAGCAGAACTCTCTTCAACCATATGTTCAACATCCATTCCTTAGCTACAGAGCACAGAATCAACCTGACTGCACACTTCTTCAAAACGTAGAATTTTGATTAGTGTCCTTTTTTCAAGCAAAGGAAAGCCAAACAATTAGATAACCAAGCCCACATGAGTTCTGTCTCTCCAAATGTACCCTCAATACCTCAAGCCTGTTATGTAAAACTGCTACCAAGTCAAGAAAAGAACTTGGGCACTTTAACTGTTCCACCACCTTGTACCTAAAACGTCACATCACTAATGAAATGGATGTTAAGGAGGAACTAATATCTACCTTTGTCCTATGGGTTTGTTTACCTTTAAGAAGTTTATAATTAATTTTTGCTACTACCTATATAGAAATAGGTCTGTTAAAAACAATTCCTTAATATTCATGGAAGACAGTACCACCATCAAGCAACAATATGAGAGTTCATTTTCAGAGTACCAAACGAGTAACTATCTCTGTTTTTCCTAAACAGCATCACTATGGCATAAACGTATCAAGTCTGCTCTACATACTTTAAATTTAAGACTATGTATTATTTCTCCCGTTCATGCAAGGCTATTGTAAAAGACCTGTTTAGAAATTCCTCCTGCATTAAATTTAGTACTGTGTCAACAATAACAAAAATCCAAACCTTTAGCTCAAGTGAGGTCCACATAACATTTTCTGCTTTTCCCACTGTTAATACTTAAATAGAGAAGTATAAAAATAAGGTACTTCATGGAAACAACTGACAAAAACTCCACGAAGTATTAGCATCTACTAGAATCTGAATCTAAGCATTTCCCTAAGAAATTCAGGGCAGAATTCTTCAGAGATTCAGTCACCCTTTTCATTCCACATAGATACCACCATTTTAGAAACACCATTGTATTTCTAAATGCTGACTAACCCACGTTTCCAGGCACAGCACTACCCAAAACACCCGTCCCAGCCATGAGGTGCAACCTGAGTGCAGCTTTAAGCTGGCTAGCCCATGATACAGAGCGGGATTGGACGGAAGCCTTTCCTAGCAAAGCAGAAAATGTTTGAATTCTTCTGGCAAGATACACCAATATTTTCTTCAGCATTGACTGGTTGTCTGAGAACAAGTTATTCTGAGGACACGAGTCTCCTACCTGGGGGCTGCTGCGGCCAGAAGTACTGCTGCCAGTCCTGGAGCACAAAGGTGAGCCGAATAGCTATGCTAACTGGAGGCAGAGGTGTTAAAGGGCAACCCTGCAAAACATCAGAGAACAAATTCAATGTGAAGAGTAAATCCTCTCAAACACTCTAGGGATTGAACATAAATTATCTATTGTATATATATAAATTATATATATCATATACAATATATAAAATGAGCTTTACACTTACAATCTTGGTTTTGAAGATGTCCAGCAGCCCTGCCAGGTGTGTGTACTGGCTGGGCACCTTGCGCAGATGAACCATCTCAAAGTCCGTGCGAACGCCCGGGCCCTGGCACTCCCCGGCGTACATCCGGCGCCACTTGTGGTGGATTTGCACAAACAGTGGCACCTGACTGCAAAACAGGAACACTTCAGCTGATTTCAGTGTCCTGCTGCCTTGTAGGCTCTAAAACCAGCTAAATATTCTAGCATAATTTCATCTTTTAAAATATATTTTCTCTTAGACCAACACACTTTGAAACACTTCATGGGAATCACAGAAAAACACTGATAATGTCATTATTAAACAGAATGCCAAACAAATTGTCATGCCACGATCACAGCCTTCTCCATGACTTCACTAACCTCATTTTCAGTCTATATCATTTTTGAGGAAGATTAAGAACTTACTACACATATGGAAGAATTCCCCTTGCAAAAGTGGTATTTTATCAAATACCAATTATTCTCTAGCAAAAGTGGTATTTTATCAATTACCAATTCCAATTATTCTAGCAGCTTTTAAAAGCATTTAAGGTTTTAAAATAATGAAAATAAACAAAACATCGATTCAATCTTTATACACGGGAATTATTTTTAATCCTTCTCTAACAATGTTACAGTGCAAATATAAAAATCTTTTAATTCATTTTGCTACCATTTTAATACTTTTTCCTCACAAATGCAGTACGCTGGAGCTCTAACTGGACATGTAAAAAGGTTTATGCTTTCACCTACCAGCCAGTGTTGCCCAGTGCAATGGAAATGGAACTCAGCAGGAGGTTACACTTGGATTCACTAACAACAGCATCGTTGTTTGCAGCCGGAGCAATCACCACAAACTCACGTAAGCCGTACCTTGAGAAAAAAGCACATTGCTGGTCCCTGGCAAGGCAGCCGAAACAGGATTTTAAAAAAAATGCTGTGACCTGGAGAACCTAATTGTCACCAACAGATTGTGGAATCTGTAAATTTGATGAAAGTACCTCTTTATTTTTAGAGAGGTCAAGAACTGAGTGGGCATGAAGTGCTGCAGATCCTGAAATCACAAACTACCTGAGCTGAACAGCATTCCAACACTGTAATGTGTTTGACCGGGAGGACTTCCCGGTCTAACACTCCTGAGGTTTTCTCGTTTATATTAGCAATGACTGAAACTATTAATACATAAAACCAATCTCTCTAGAAGCAATGCTATTATGTGCTCAAGATTTGTATTACTAGGAATATAGCTGTTGTTTCTTAAGGTGGTGCAGCTTTCCTTTTTAACAATGTACCTAAATACTACATATATAAAAACTTGGTTAATATATGAAATTAAGACAAATATTGGGGGGGAAAAAACGAAATTAAAGATAGGCCCACCATGGTGGGCATTTTTTGCACTCATTTCATGTGTCTAGTACAAAGAATCATTTTACTTAAGCTTTAACTTTTAATTGAAAAAACAAATATACAGCTGGTTGTGCCAGATTTTCCAACTGCTATGCTCATTTACAGCAGAGATGAGAGGCAGCACACATACCATCTCACCAGACAGTGGGCTCGAGGAGGAAAGTCATTGTTCATGCACAGCAAGTCCCGCATTGGCAGAGGAAGGGCATCTGTAACAAAAATTGATACATAATCAATGTAACATCCTATCCATCCAGCTCACCTACAATTGCCTCGTTTTAGCACTGTGTGAATACAAAGCAAACTAAAAGCAGAAATGGCAGATCAAACTCATCAGATCTCAGAAAATTCCACACAGACACAAATCAGCACACTGTGGACTCCACATTCTGATACTGTCTTTTGTCGTTATCCTTACAACTATGGAAGGGAACTATCAGGTACCTTCTCCCAGCTCTTCTTTCCCATCTTTGTCACTGGGTTCTTGTACAAGGTAATGATGGGTAACCGAGAATTTGAAGTCTGCAAATGAAATTTCATCCGATTTCTCTTCCCATGTTCCTGTGGTAAATATACCCTGCATGTAAAAAAAGAAAATACTATCTCACAAATTTACCTTAACATTCATTAGTCTTTAAAAGTATACTGTCCATGTGATCAATAATGTTTATTCATGTTTTTCTCCTCCTAATGGCTCAGCACGATTTCATTTCAAAAAGCAATTCTCAAAGCTCTTCATTATAAAGTTAGCTGGCTGCTAAAATCCAGGTTGCCAATAATTATGTTCATTCCAAAAATCAAATATCATCTTGCAGTCTTCTGAACTACATGGCAATAAAGATTTGCATCCTCCCATATGCAGCTGCACATCTGAAGATATGCACCCTCAACTTTGCCCAGAGATGGAAGTTTCCCACCTGGGATTTTATCTATATCTAAACCATTCTGTGCAAATATTACTTTGATATTTACTTTCACCAACAAATTATTATTTTTATCTATAACTTACAAAACTTCTGTGAGGATATTTAATTATTTAACAAAAACACAGCATGGGAAAGTATAAGAAAATCAGCAGCACTGCCCCTACTAAAAGCAACTTGGGCAATCCTTTGATCTTAAAGGGTGTTAAGAAGAGAGCTCTGGTCTAGAAAAGAAGACATGTAGGAATTCAGGGACAGCTAAGGTGCAGTTCATTAGATAACATCAGTTTTTATTCCAAATATTCTGTACCTGACTAGAATGAAAAGCAGTAAGATTCCTCTGGAAACACAGCAGCCATTCCATACAAACCAGCTGAGTTTATCTGCATTACTATGCAGAAGAGCTCAGCAATTTCCTCTGCATTTCACAGGACTGAGGAAGCATCACAAAGGCTCTAATTAGACTCCAAAAAAAAATCTCTCCCATCTATGAAACACACTGAGTCACAAGCACCACTGTGCAAACCTCAGCCATAAGTTCATGAGGTGTGACAAAGGCACAAGGCAGGACAAAAAGATTCCTCAGGTATTTAGAGCAGCTTCAAGCATGTTTCCAGATTCAAACTGAGAATTAAAAAAAAAAAAAAATCACTAAGCCCTACATGAAGATCCATCTTTGTCAGGGAAACAAGCTGCTTGGCAGATTGCCCACCAATGAATTTACAGCAATTGTTTGTCAAATTGACACATCTACAAGTGAAATTCCCCAATAAAGTCATTATCTGCCACACCTAACAAAACAGCAATAGATGAAATAAATACACGTGTGCATTATTGTATTACTAATGAGCAATTCAAATTATATAGGAAAATTCAGAAGCAGTAACTGACCTTATCTAGAGGTTTGCCTGAAGAGATCCCAATAAGTTTCCAGTCATTCAATACTTCCTCTATTTTTGAGATAAATCTATTAGGGAGGGGAAAAGGCATTAATATCTGCAGAACACTAAACGTGTATTATAATTCAGCCACCTAAAAGCAGGCAGTATGTTGTTCTACTACGGAATTCCTTAGAAAAGCCCAAAAAACAAACAAACACCACAAAAAGTATCACAGTAAAGCCAGACCAACTGCTTCCTTGTACACAAAACAGTCTTCCTACTCTAAATTTCACATGACAGTTACTTTTAGCTATGAGCATCTTCTGACTGTTTTAAGAATCTCACCTTTTTATTTTTCTAGTACTGCAGCACATAACATTTAACTCCTGTTTCATTCACAGATAGATAAGCATTTGAGACAAAATTATACGCTAAATTCAGATTTAAAGCACAGCACTCGAAATCTCATCTCCTGTCATAAACGCTACCACTATTGGAAAAAGCATTTGAAAAATAATACATTCACAATGCAAGAGCGCTCTTCACCTTAAATTTCTTCGTACATTGTTCTGCTAACTTTTAAAGGCTTCAGCCATGAGATGGCTGTCTTAACAATCAGACAGCTGCTTAGAAATCACATAAGCCTTCTAAATGTATATTCTAATCCCTTGCAAACAGGTATTAAACCGGAGCTTTCACTAAGTTCAGAAACAGCTCGGCTACAGCCTCTTAACCCGCTCCTCGGCCGCGGCCGAGCCTAAGGCGGAAGAGCCGGGAAAAGGCTCCGGGAAAGGCTCCGGGAAAGGCTCCGGGAAAGGCTCCGGGTGCTCCGGCTGGAGGGAGCGGTACCGCTGTGCCGGGCAGGAGCGGCCGGGCCGGGCTCGGCGGAGCGCCCGCCTCACCCGCGCCGAGCGAGGGGCGCGGCAGCACCCACCTCTCCCACTCGGAGGCGGTGGTGAAGTCCGTGATCTCGAACACCTCCGACTCGGGCTGCGGGGAGAGAGCGGGACAGGCGGTGAGCGGAGAGAGCGGACAGCGGGAGAGAGGAGGAGAGTCGGGGAACAGGGAGGGAGCGGGAGGAGCGGGACACGCACTCACTTCGCTGTCCGCCGCCATCTTGCGCCGCTGCCGGGCCCCCCAGCGGCGGAGGCTGCCGGGAACGTGGTGGAGGGCGGCGCCTCCTCAGAGCCGGGACCTCCCTCACAGCCCAGTTTCCCCTCACAGCCCGGTTTTCCCCCACATCGTGCCCCTCGTGGGCTCCCTTACAGCCCGGTTTCCCCTCAGCGCGTCCCTCCAGGGCTCTCTTACAGCCCGGTTTCCCCTCACAGCGCGTCCCTCCTGGGCTCCCTGGCAGTCCGTCACGGCTCGTCCCGCACAGCCCGGCTCCGCGTCTCTCCTTCCCGGCTGGCTGCCGCCCCTCACGGGCGCGGTCGCTTCACACCGGCGCGGAGCTGAAGCGGAGGCTGCTCCCACACGTTCTCCGGCCCCGTCAGCGAGAGTCCCGAAGGGCTCCCTCAGATGTACGTGTAACACAGCCCTTGACAGCCAGCCTGAGGTGTCCCCCAGGTCTGGTGTCCCTGTCCCCGCCTAATTCAAAGCCTTCCCCGTCGCTTGTGTCACCTGGAGGACGGCGACAAATCCTTCTGGCATCCAGCCAAACAGCTCCCTTAAACATCTATTTAACTCAGCTTGAACCCACTGTACCTCTTTTATCCTGTCTTGCCCCTTAGCACTGTCTGTTACTTAGAAAAGAAGAGGAAATATCTTTAAAATCTGCGACTAGAAAGGGAGTTGCAAACACTCGTGAGGCGACTAAGTGCGAAGTAAAAATGGCGTGGAAACACACCAGGTACTAAAAGCATAAACGGCGGTAAACATAAGATAGAAATAGGATTTCTTTGTATGCTGAGAGAACTTGTGATTAGAGCCGAAAGTGCTGCCGTTTAGCTCGGCTGTGTTTGTTTTCGTAAGTCACCGCTGCTTTTTGAATTAAACTCCTCCAAGCCGAATTCCCCCGGGCTGAGGGGGTTACCTTGGCGACATCGCGTAAACTCAGTGCCTGCAGAGGAGCCTGCCTCGGGAACGGCTCCCGTGTGCTCAGTATTCAGGGAAACAACCGAAAATAAAATCAAAGCGTGTGTAATTGCTGTCGAATTCCTCGCTGGCCAGCGAAGGAAGGCAGCTGCGAGCTGAAAATGCTCCATAACTTCCCTTTGGGTTGCCGTGCCTCCCTCACTTTTTGCTGCTGAAGGACCAGGTAGGATTTGTAAGATTCTGCCTTTTTACTGAACATTCTGAGTTATTATTTTGAAGGGGGTTTTGTGTATCCCCAAAAAATTGGGAAGTTCGTAGAAGTTCACCATCTGACTCTTAACAGGCGAACATAATGGCCTGAACATTGTAATGGATTATTTGGCCTTTAACATGAGACATCAAGAGTGGTGGTTTCTATAGCTGCTCTTTTTGCTGCCTTCTATAGCTACTTCTGTAGCTAATTTCACTGTCTTTAATTTGTATTCTTGTCACTCGAAAAACTGAAGTTCACTGTGTTTTTCAGGAAGTCTCCCAAATCCATCAAAACTGTTAATCTGTTAAACTGTTAATCCAGTTAATACTGGATTAATTTTCTTTTAAGAATTCGCTTTCTAGAATTTCAAAACTCCCAATCCTTTGACTAAACCCTCTCATGTTTCTTCTTTACGAGTCTGCACTTTGGGATTATTCTGTGTTGTTTACCACCACTGTCATCTTTTGGTATTGTTAGAGTTGGAGTTTAATCTTGGAAAAGAGGGTTGCTCCTTTTGGAATTATAAAGCAGCACACGCACCACTCCCAGCACACTCACCACAGCCAAGAGCAGTGGTGACTGTATCAGGGTCAGTGTTACCCACACAGCAGTATTGACCAGGAGGGTGACAGCCAGCTCCTTTCCCAATTATTGCTGATTAGTCACAGGAAAGGTACATTGCAATCTTCTAATTAAGAGCAAAGCCCTTCAAGTGAAATTCAACGTAGCGTATGTTGTGGTTTTAGCTCTAGAAACTTTCTGAACTCTTTGGTTCTCTGCATTCACAGGAAAGGGATTAGATGCTAAATTACAGTACTTGGAATAATTTCAAGTACTTTTAAAATGTTTTTGTCTTACTTATGTCTCTTAAATAATGAAATATAATGTAACGCTTTGTATATGTGAGTTGGAAATCAATTACAGTTTCTTTTCAGGTTTCTGGGCATTAATACGTTCAAGGACAGAATGTCTGACAACCAACAAAATAAGAGGAGAAGCAAAAAAGGTAGTCTAACCCAAAGTTCATGTGTTTAAAATGTAAAATGTACATCTGAAGCTGGAAAAGTACAGTAATAACTTGAAATCTGCCTATCTGTCAAAATTTAGCAACTATAAAAAAATATGAAATCAAACTTAGAGTTACTTTCCACGTTTGTAAAGGCTTGAGATTTGGTTTGTTTTTCATATTTTTAAATGCTCTGCTACTGTAGGGTTTCTGTCCATATTTGTATTCTGTTTCTGTTTTCCTGAGATAGGAGCTGTAACAGGCTTTTTTAAGATGTTCTTTGCTTTTATAGTACATTGAATTAATAAACTTATGAAAGAAATAAAAAGAATTCAAAGTTAAGCATTCACATTTCATTAAATTACAAAAATTAATCAAATGTAAATTACTCTTGTTTCTTTTCCTGATAGTTACTCTCTGTGCTTCTTTATAACAATATTTTAATGCCCCAAAATAACTGCATTTGCCATGTGTTACTGGAATTAAACTGCTTTTATGAAATATTAATGTATTACTGCAGGTTGTGGAAGTGTTGCTTTTCAGAATGCAGACCATATAATGGAAGAAATGCATCAGTCAGACAAAGCTCTAGGAAAAACCAGGTAAGAAGTATCAGTTAGTTTGCACTTGGGTATGCACAAATGGGAACAAAGAAGGTAGTACTCTGAATAAGAAAAATATTTCCTAGACATTATGTGTTGTCTCTATATGTTGTGTAGAGTTTGTCTCTTCCCAATATCAATTATTGGCCACTGCTGGAGGCAGGATATTGTGTTAGGTGAACAAATTATTTGGTACAATAAAAAAAACATGGTATGTGGTTATTTGACTTATTAAACCCAGACCATTATGTTGCATACAGCTTAAGATTAACTTAGACTGTACTTTTAGATCTCTTTTCAGGCACAGTGTTTATCTTTTTCCACGTTTTTCATTCTTCAGAAAACAGGTGGCAGAAAACTGAGGCTTGTCCATGCAGCCTCTGTGTTTTCAGGCAGGCCGTAGCATATTTTGTAAGTAACAAAGGCACATCTGGTCTTCAGAATTCTTCTGACACACTCTCCTGATGATTCATAAAAACTACACACTGGAAGCAATCAATTTTGTCAAGAAGGGGAAGGTGAACAGTGTGTTTTTACATTTCTCTTGTTGCTTGGTTAGCATTCATTGTCATTCATTCTCACTTGTAGTCAATCTCTGCATTGCAGCCTGCTATTTCCAGGGAGAGTCACAACCTCACAGATAAATAAAGAAAAGATACTTTGGCATTCTGGGATCTTACAAACCTCTTGATCACATTATTCACCAACCATATTATTGTTTGAACTGACTCCTTCCACTTATTTTTGCTCTGTATTTTGGTTATTTTTGTTTTGCCTTTTAGCCAAATTGCACCAACATCCAGAGCGTGGCCAGACCAACAAGTAGCATGTTTTCCAAGTGAAAATCAGATAGCCAGGAGACATTACACTTCTCTACCTTTCTTCTCAAAGAAAGAGAACACGAGATGTGGCTTTGACTTCAGCTTTCTGCTACAGACTTCACGCCCAGAATCTAACATTTCAACATCATTTATGGATTTAGATACTTTCCAGATAATAAAAGCACAAATACAACAAAGTAAGTTCAATTTTAACAGTCACAAATTTTATATAAAGTTATATATTGGTTATTGTATTGCCTTTATGTCTTTTGCTGTCTTCAGAGAGACTTCAGCCATGTCAACCCTCTTCTTTAATTAAAAGTTTGTGTGTGTTTGCAGAATGAAGGAGATAAAGAGAAGCAATGACAATCTCCACCATTCCTGGTACTCTGTATAGGGAAACTGAGCCACAAACGTGAAGTGTAATTCTCTGTACCTGGAATGATGACATCTTTCTCCCTCATACTGGCAATATTAATTAGCTACATACTGTAGTTAGCAGACATCTACAACTGAGAAGTATTTCTTTAAATTATTAGTGTCAAAATATTTTAAATTTATAGTATTTTATTCTTTTCTATGGAAAATGGAATTATGAAGTCCAGTATCACAATTAAATTTCAACCTACAACTTTCTTTTGCATTGCGGATTTATAGCACAGTCCTGCGACCAGAGACAGATCCTTGAATCCCTGAACACAATTTGAAATTAATTCATAAATGTGAATTGTAGTCTAAGAACATCAAATTAATAATTCATTTGTTTTGATTTTTAAGGGTTAAGTGTAACAATGTTAAAAACCAGGAACAAGATATCTCAGGTAAGAGGACATTATGTATAAAATGATCAGTGATAAAAGCATTGCATCCTTTCAAAATCTTAAAAATAGAAATGCAGTAGTAGTGTAAGTAGTTTGATTAGTCTCAGCTATTTTTTTTTTTAAGAATGTGAAATATTTTTGCCTTTATTTTGTATATGTGTGTGTCAGCAAATCTTGAGGTGTATATCAACAATTTTTAGTAAGATGTCACATCAGGGACTACTGGAGATAAAAGGCTGAAAGTTCAAAAAGATATAAAACCTTTAGAAATATGCAAATTAATTAAAATGTGCATCCTATATGTTAAATTAGATGTCTAGTTTTGCCCCAAACCCCAACATTTCTTTTAAACGGTAATTTAAAACTGAAGCTGAATTCTAAAATAGTCTTGATATTAGATAATTGATGAAATTTATTATGTTAGCAAATAAAAAATAGTCTTTTAGAATTAAACATACCTGGCATGAGATTTTGTGAAAAGTATAAATAGGATAAGACAAAACTTTTGTACCTAGAAAGAGGCTCACAGTTTCACATCTCAGTACTTCACACCCCTTTAAATATACTGTATTTAGAAAAAAAGATAATTTGGCCTTCATGTATATTAATAAATAGCCTTTTGTAGAAAAGACTCAACTCATTGAATCAGATGGAAACTTCAGTGAACCTATCACAGAATACAACTGATCACAGGGAAAAAATGAAGAGAATTTTAGAAGTAGGAGCAAGAGTTCTGACACAGGATTATAAAAAAGGTTATGGAAAAAAAAAGCCATTTCAAGTGGAGGGAAATATTTAAGAAAAAAAATTTAGCTGACCTCAGTGTGATTTAATGGAGCTTTATTTCATGTCTTGGGCTCTGGTGGTTTCCAGAGGTGTATCCTTTGGGATAAACTGAGCATTCGTATGAATGCCATGCAGGCTGGACAAAGCCTTCAGAACTGTGGATTTCAAACCAACACATTGCTTTTCCTGGCATGTTCAAATCTCAGTTTGCCCTTGGAATGCAAACAAAAATTTCCTGCAGATTGCAAACTGATGTTGAATATAGACATGCAAATGAGCACTCAGAGCAGATGACTGTGTGATTATTTCTATTGCATTCATTTGCATTAAAATGTTCATTTCCTATAAAATAAAGAACAGAAATACTATTTTCAGAAAGTCATTCTCACTGTTCATGTGAATAGTCCAAACAAAGTACTCAGTTTCTCTGATCTGTGCTCCTTCAAGTGCGCATGGTATCTTTCAACAAATGTGATGGGGAGAGGGGAGGAATAATAAAACCCATCCCTGACCCAACAGACTTCTGTGTCAGCTGCCTTTGGTTTTGTCCATTTCACTTCACTGCAAATTGAGTGCAGGCTGTGCTGTCTTCCAGTCCACCTAAAACTGTGAGCTAAATCTGTGGCCATGGATCTATATGTTTAGATTTAATATAATGTATCTTAAAGTGTATAAATAATTTCTTAGAATTGTTTTCTCCAGGAATGCCATAGCATTCTGTTATAATGGTCTAGTTTTCCTTTTGAAAAATTGCTTACATGAGCTCTAGTTCCATTGGGAATATAATGAATGGCATCAGCACACTTTGGAGGGTTACATAAAAAGACTTTAAATATCATCATTAGAGTGGTGCTCTCATTCAGGGAGAGGAACTCTGGCACATGAGGCATTGCCCAGCCTTTGAATTCCTGCAGCAAACTTGCGAAGTGCCATAAGACAGAGTTAATAACTGACAAGAGGATTTGTACATGTGGACAAAACTTACTGTTTTTAAATCATGGAGAATGACTTGTGCCTGAAAGCAAAAGATCCCGCTTTCTGCACTAAGAAATACTTAGATAGTTCTGGATCTGAGAAGGTTAATGCAATTAATGTGAGGAAAATAATGTATTTTCTCAGGAGTCTGATATTATACTTCATAATAGGTTTAATATAGGAACATATAAAAGAATTTTCTAATTTTCTTTTCAAAGTCTACTTGGTTCTTAGTGATTAGTTTTTACTTTTATCTGTGGTAGAGCACATTATTAATGTTTTTTTTATGGAAATTACAGTTTCATTTGCCACCACTGATATGTCAGCCTGTAAGAACAATTCAGCTTTCTCCTCTAAAGGATGATATTGTCAATGAAAGCAGCAACATCAAAAATATTTTAAGTATTATGAACTCTATTGCTCAGCCTCTAAAACCAGTTACTAAATTTTATCAGTATCAGTTAGACAAGTTATTAAACAGGCATGGTGAAAAGTCATCAGAATTGATCATGGCCACAATTTCTGATAAGTTCACTCCTGTGAAGGACCTGTACTACTTCAGCATTAATAACTGTGATAAGTACCCCAACAACAAGAAGGAAGAAATCCAAAGCCATTTTAAATGGAGGGAAGCTGATGCTGCATCCCACACTGAGAAGAAGAACCAGGTGAAGTTCCAGTGTTCGGTGGTTTGTGAGAACATGGATCTTCTGCCCCAAGCCAGCTTCTGGGATGAGAGTCATCCCCACTGGAGCTCAGGCAATGCTCTGGTGAACTGTGGCACATTTACAGCCCAGACAACATTTATAGTGTCCCACAATAGCAAAGCCTCAAGAGCTGGCAATAAGCAGAACAGAGCAGAGAATTGCTGTAGCCCCGGTGTGGAAGAAGAAAATGCTGCAGAGATGATGCTGGATTATAAATCACAGGGAGATGCTGAGAGTGCCAACTTTGTGCTTTACAATCAGGATTTCGATTCTTCCTGTAGAAATGAAGTGATAGAGGCCTATCAAGCCTTAGAAGATAACTCTGTAGTTGCAGTATTTCCCAGAGCAGAAGTTCAAGATCTCTCCGGAAAACAGTCAGAAAATCAAGTCTGTCTCTCTGAATCTGAAATAGAAAAAGAAGCAATGTCAGAAGCAACCTCAGAGGACCAAAGTGAGCTTGTAGCTGTTGCTCATCTTACACTCTCTGAACAAGAGCCAGCCAGGGAACCACACGTTGCTGAACAACCTGCCACAAAAAAGGGTGGTGTCTGCACCCTGCCTCCTGACGTTACTCAGAGCCTCAATGTTCTTACTCACAAAGAAAATGACAAAAATAAAATAAAGATTAATAGAAAAAAATATTCATCAAAACCTAAAATTAATAACAAGATAAAAGTATCTGAAGACTTAATTGCTTCTGATGAGGTTACCACAAAATCAAATGCCAAGAATCAGATTTTTCCATCTTTGGAACTGACAAAAGTAAAATCTGAGACTTCCATGAAGTGTCAGAAAAAAAACACTCAAGGAGACAAAGGCCATGTTGCCCGGGTTGCTCAGAAAATTAAAAAGCAAAGTTGCTCCTGCAGTTGCAAAAATTCAGCTGTCTTAAAGAAACATGTTACTCCACTTTGTCTGCCGTGTGCACCCTCTGCTTCAGATTTTGTAGATCTGAAATACACTGACATGTTCAAAATAATAAATTCAGACGACCAAGGCCCAGATATTTATGAAATGTTTGGAACTCCTGTCTATTCCCGCATGCGAGACCTTGATCAACACAAGGACAAGTTTTATAAAGGTATTTATTCTGCTCCACCTGGGAGATGCACCTGCAGATCTACCTGTAGTAAAGGGGGAGAAAGCAGCAGAGTCAGAAACACTCAAAAGAAAACACATTCCAAGCCAAAGAAGACCATACCTGGCACTAAACGAAAGCAGACATGTTTAATCACGAAGGACAAAAGGGCCCAGTTGAGTGACAGAAACACAGAGCAAGGCAATGTAACAACTTCTGACTTGGAATTTCAAACACACACCTCGAGTAGCCCAACATTGTTTCATGGAGACCCGGATCATCAGCTCATGTTTTTGGAAGATCTTCCACGGTCAACTAAGCAAAATGAAATGTTTACAAATTCAAACCTATCAACTATTAAAGAGATTTCTTTGGAGCAGTCATTAGACAGCCAGGATAAATCCAGCCATCAGAGAGCTGCTGCCTGCAGCCAGGATCTCCTTCATTTCAGTGATAAAGAGTGCAGAGAATGTGTTGCTCCAAGTGGCAGTCTGGTAATAGCAGAGCAAGACATCTGTGTGCCCCAGTGCAGAGGGGATATGGGTGGTGGCAAAGGCCTGGACAATGAATGTGAATTGCCCTTTTCAGATAGACTGGAATGTCAGTCCCCTACAAAAATGTTAGATCACAGCTGGGCAAGTGAATTGACTCAGCCTTCAGTGATTTGGACAAAAAATGCCACAAGCCCCAGTTTCCAGACAAGTCAAAGCACTTCCTGGTCAGATACTGAGGATGTGACTGATGAGTTGCTTTGTTGTCTGGCCAAAGAATTGCTAATGCTTGAAGAAAAAGACACCAACTCTTCAAGAGCAAAAAATACATGTTCCAAAATACAAAACACACAGAGTGAAGAAGAGGAAAATATGATGAATGGAGATGGAGCAATAATAAATAGTGCTCTAGAGAAGGTAAAAGTAATTTCTTGTAACTTGCTAAATCCTTTGAGTCATGCTTCACACAAGTTTGGATGAAAAATGGGAAATATGTGCTTATTAAAGAGATTTATCAAGTCTTTTTTCCTTGGGCCAGTTGCCCAGTGATTCTCGCAGTGCGCTGTTGCATATATCTGTGTTAGAGGCTGCATGTCAGAACACAAGCCAGAAGGTACTGGGGCATGACAGGAGGAGCTGCCAAAGCTTATATAGAGACATTGTAGTGAATAAAGAGAATAGGCTGTTTTAATTGAAGAGCTCGTATAAAAAGGTTTTGGGCAAGGCAAGAGCTGGAGATCTAAACAGCTAAGGAATATGAAAAGACACTACAAATAGTCTTGTATATCCAGAAGGGCGATTACCTTGAATCTCTCAGTGCAGCCAGATACTTTTACAGGTATGAATCACAAGTATTGATTTATCAGACAGACTTATCTTGTTTAATTAATGCTTAATCAAAACTTTGAGCTAAGAAGGCTCCAATTTTGGCCCCCAAGTCAGCTGCATGCCTTCACCTACTAAGGTGCTTCTCCTTGGTCCTATTAGCTTGTTGTCTATTTAAATTACAGATTTATAAGGAAAAGTTTTTCACTGCATATTGATACACTCCCTTGTGCTTCTGCAGACACAGGTGACAATTATAGCTCTGTTCTCACTTCTCCCAGGGAGATCCATGGCTAGATGGGGTAATTATTGCCATCTTTCTGAAGCAGTCTCTTCTTCCTGGGAAGTCATGGCCTGTTATTTTCATGAGAATTGTGTTGCATGTGTTACTTAGAGCATGATGATGGCTATATTCACCCTTCAGCTTAGCAAACTGTACTTATGAGACCACAAAAGAGAGTGTATCCTGCTCTTTTAAGTGCTCTTCTGCCTTGGTGTCAATGGAAGAAGATGTCATGCTGTGACCTTCTAGTTATGCACTGTTGTGATAAATACTTGAAAATATTTATACAGTCTTAACAAGCATAGCAGTGACCTGGGCAATTTATATATATAAAAATCTATAAAGCAAAGTCATGCCAGGAAAAATTACTCCTAATGAAAAAAGGGGGGACCAAATGAAGCCTGTCTTTTCCTCTCTGCTTTCTCCCCACACTGACCATCATCTTTCAAGCAGAGTTACAGTAAAGCATTTTTGGCTTCAAATGAAGAAAATGGCCTTCTAAATTTTGATGAATCTACTAAATTACCAGGAAGCAGTTTAGCTACCAAGGATCCTATCATGTGGACAAGAGGAGAAGTCCTTGGAAAGGGAGCCTATGGCACGGTAAGTTAATGTGAATATGTTGAAATCTGTTGGTTGTCGTTGAGCTACACCTTATCTCAAAAATAGCTGTTGTCCTATTCAACAAATGATTAAATATTTTGGATTATACAGTGACACATGAAACACGACAAACACAAAGATTCTATTTAAAATGAGTAAATACTCAAGTTTTGTCCCCGTCTTGTTTTAATAAGTGCTGGTTTCACTGTAGGTGTACTGCGGTCTGACGAGCCAGGGGCAGTTAATAGCTGTAAAACAGGTGGTTTTGGATCCATCAGATCAACTCACCACAGAAAAGGAGTATCGGAAGTTCCACGAGGAAGTTGATCTTCTGAAGACATTGAAACATGTAAATATTGTAACTTATTTAGGAACTTGCCTGGAAGACAACATTTTAAGCATATTCATGGAGTTTGTTCCTGGTGGCTCCATTTCCAGTATTCTGAACCGCTTCGGTCCGTTGTCAGAAGTTGTCCTGTGTAAATACACCAAGCAAATTCTACAAGGGGTTGCATATTTGCATGACAACTGCGTGGTCCACAGAGACATCAAGGGCAGTAACGTGATGCTGATGCCCACCGGGGTAATTAAGCTGATTGACTTTGGCTGTGCCCGGCGCCTGGCCTGGGCCAGCCTCAGCGGCACCCGCAGCGAGCTGCTCAGGTCTGTGCACGGCACTCCCTACTGGATGGCTCCGGAGGTGATTAACGAGTCTGGCTACGGCAGGAAATCCGACATCTGGAGCGTGGGCTGCACCGTGTTTGAGATGGCCACGGGCAAACCCCCGCTGGCCTCCATGGACAGGGTGGCAGCCATGTTCTACATCGGGGCCCACAGGGGAATGATGCCGGCCCTGCCCGACCGCTTCTCCAGCGCCGCCGTGGAGTTCGTGCACGCCTGCTTGACCAGGTATGGAGGCTCTGAGCTGGAGAATGAAGGGAAAATGCAGGTAGTTTGTGTTCTGGAGATGGCTCATGGGGCACGCCTGCTTGACCAGGTCTGGAGGCTCTGAGCTGGAGAATGAAAGGAAAATGCAGGTAGTTTGTGTTCTGGAGATGGCTCATGGGAGCTTAGGTTATGGTGCATATGACTCTGGTGTAAATGCATAGGTTTTTCAGCATTTCAGGAAAGCCTTTAGGTAAAAGTACATATAAATGAGCTTTACTCTTTATAATGGTATAAAAAAGCCCTCACAGATTCTCTTTTTGTTGTTCTTATACTCATAATTTACTTCCACTGTAATTTTCATGCAGAAACATGGCACCGCTGAGTTTCGGCCAAAACATTGGGTAAATTTCTTTGCTGTGCTTTCTGTTCCAGTATGGTTTGAGTTTGGTCTATGCCAGACAAGCTGTTTTAAGGACAGTATTCTAAATGGAGGAGCTTTCATTTCTTCACTTTTTCCACTTCTGCAGTAGAAAAATCTATTATCACTGCCAGTCCAGAAAACACATACTTTTTTGAAACATAATACTTACATGAAATATAAAGTTCTCTCTGTAAAATCCCAAACCACTAGCATTCACACAATATAAGAATTATTTTTGTGGTGTTTGTTTTGTTTTAAACAAAGCCATGGGTTTCTTAAATGCATGACATTGATTGGAGATGACAGGACAACCTGATTGACAGAGGCTCCAAACAGATAATTATCACCTTTCTTAAATACATTTTTGGTGCACCTGAAGTAGCCAAATCAGCAGAATTATTCAAAGATTTGCAAGTAATTCAGGGGAATACGTAATAATTTCTTCAATATTAAAATGTATCAGTTCTATAATTCATAAATTCCAAGTCTTTTCCCTTCAAGCCTTCCTTCCTTTCTATCAGCTTTATCAAAAAATGAGTAGTGAATGGAGAAATAATAATAAAAAAGGCTAATTTTGCAATTAGATTTTTAAAATTACATCACAGGTATATTAATTTTACATACTGATTTGTGAAACCTTCAACGCAGAGATCAACACGAACGGCCTTCTGCTCTGCAGTTGCTGGACCATCCCTTTGTGAAAGGAAGACAGTGAATTTTTCAAAACTTGTGCCAAATGAGCATTTATTTTCCATGGAAAAGATTTTCACTTGCAAAAAAAAAGACCAGAAGGAAATGGACTTTAACGTGACAGTAGAAACACTGGAGAGCACTTGTGTTCAAGGAGTCTGTTATTAGGCAGCAGTGATTAAAGAGTGCCTGTTCTGCAATGCCTGTCCTTCACTGAGAACACAAGGCCACGTTGTGTTGCGTTTGGAGAGACTGAAAGGGAAAATAAAATCACCATCACTGGCATGGGACAGGCCAGGTGAGCTGGAATGTCTGTAAAATCCTGTGGAACACAGAGAGCTCTGCAGGTAACTCCAGCTGGGAGATGAGTAATGAGTGTGATGATCCCACAGGAACCTCAGACCATCTCCTGGCATAAAATGTACTGAGGTTTTTATTCAGTCAGGTGGGCCCTTCTGTTTAACTGGATGGGCACTTCAATTTTTAGCTGGTGAAGAAGTTTTTTTTGTACACAGATCAGCCCTGTGTTCCTGAGGCCCTGTGTCTCCACAAGATACTGTGGTGATAATCCCAAGAGATAATGATCTAAACCACGGGACCGCCTGTTTTAAATGAATTTGTGCTTTTGATGGGCACCTTCAGGTCTCAGGAGGCTGAGGTTGGAAGGGGCTCTGGAGATGGGTGCAGCCCCACTGCTCAGAGCGGGGCTGACTGAAGCAGGTTGCTCAGGCC
Source organism: Oxylabes madagascariensis (assembly GCA_013400675.1). Lineage (NCBI taxonomy): Eukaryota > Metazoa > Chordata > Aves > Passeriformes > Timaliidae > Oxylabes > Oxylabes madagascariensis. The sequence continues at coordinate 35,769 of VYZR01097842.1, forward strand.
CTTGTCCCAATGACATCGACTATGGATGGAGACTCCACAGCCACTCCAGGCAACATGCTCCATTCTTTAACCCCCTAGAAATGATTTTATGTTTGAAGACTGTCTTAGAGGTCAAGTTGTCCCATTGTCCCTTGTCACTGCTGGCACCGCAGAGTCTGGCTCTGTCTTCCTTCCTGTCCCCATGGGGTGCTGATGCTCACTGAAAACCTTTCTTTGACCACTTGAGTGAGCACTATCTGTGACTGGAATCTAAAATGCATTAAGTATTAATAAAGGAAAAAAGGCAGGTATTGGTATTTAGAATGTCCTTTTGTTGATAAGGTTTATTCCTATCAAAATGGGGTAAATCTTTAGCCTTTGTGAGCACCCAGGCTCCAGGAAGAGGGACAGTAAAACTCAGCTGTGCAACTGTTCAGAGCTGAGCTCTCAGGAACCCAAGATCCTGATTTCAGTGCCAGCAATAACATGCACATTTGTGTTTTACAAATGTGAAAGAAGGAAGTTCTATGTTTTATATAAAACCAACTTTCCTCAGAGTGCTAAACATCTAAGTTACTTAAAATAGCTTTCAAACTTTATTTTATTCCAGTAGCCTGACTTCAGAGAGTTAAGTCTAAACTTTATAAAAAGAAAGAGGAATCAGTACTTCTAGCAAAATTCTTTATTAATAGTTTCTGTAGGTATAATGTCACATAACAATGACAGAACATTATGCCAGTATAAGAGAAATCCTAACATCACAGTAATCTTCTAAGTTCAAGCAGTTAACAGTCCTTTTTTGAGGAATATCGGTTGGTGCTCATGCCAGACATCCATGGCAACATCATTAAAGTATCTTCATGTTAAAGTACCTTGCAGAGTAAAGGCAGGAGCCCGGGCATGTGAGCTCTAGTGGGATGTACATAATTCCATGATCTGTACTAATTCTTCTCTGATTAAGGTAGAGTCTTCAACAAAGCTGCAAAGTAAATATGAGGGTTTATTTAGCATGAAATGAAACTGAGATGAGAGTCATAAGCAAGGAAAGAATGGGAATGCTCTAGAGTATATAATTAATTAAAAAAAGGTCAGCATTACAAACCCCCCTTCTTATGCACATCCTATAAGCAAAACTAATATCTCTTTTTAGAGTTCTCCAATATTAAGGTTACCAGTTATTTGCAATTTGTCATGTTTAATCCAGTTAATTACACTGAAAGTAGTCATTAGAGGTTTGTAAAACTTGAACCTGAGTTTTTAATCAAAATGTGAAAGCACATTTTTTGCTTTTGTTTAACCAGACTTCAAGGATGAGGTGGCAGTCCAAGATCAGCACTTGCAACAAAGGTATTTCAGTTTAATCAGAGCTGTGCTTGCAGCAGAGCTCAGGGCCCAGCACAGCTAAACCAAGCCCTGTGTCAGTCTGGGGAGCCATGGGTCACTTGGCTGAGCTGGTCTGGTGGAGCAGTCTAGAAACAAGTCTGACTTTGGATATTTCTTACTTGAGGAGATCAGAGATTTTCACACCAAAATCCCAGTGCCTATTAACAGGTATCCAATGTGACAAGGGGAAAGGGTGTGAAATCCTGAATACCGATTTTTCATGAGACTGAGCGACTCAGTGAGCTGGGTCACACTCTGCTTCATTATTTGTAGTGTTGGAGCAGGGCAAGCCTCGCTGGTTTAGACTACAGCCTTCCTTTCTGAAACCAGTAAGGGCCCATTACAGGGCATGAAGCCTGCCAAGCACTTGCTGTGACTGCAGGGTCCCTCAAGATTGGGAGCTGAAATCTCAGCAGCTGCAGATGCAGCGCTGTCCTGTCAGGATTGCAGGGGTACGCAGTGTTTCTCACACGGTAACGGGAGCCGTGGCTCACGTCTCAGAAGGGGGGGGCCACAGGCAGGCCAACCCAGCTATGTTCCACTGCTCCTGGAACTACCACCAGCAGTAGGAAGTAAAAATTTGCATCTAAAAATACATCTACCTCTCTTTCCAAGGAAGCAGAGCCTGGTTCCCAAAGCCACAAGAGTCTCTTGAGATTATTTGGGTTCAAATTTAGTGCTGTTCCACAAAGCTCAGCGGGAACCGATGCCATTTCTACAGCACTCCTGTCAAAGCTCTGGTTCTTGCACACGGGCAAAGAACCAGAGTTCTCCCAAGGAAGGGCCCCCAGGACACTCCAGGGCCTTCTCTCCCCTTTTCCCTTCCCACAGGGACCTGCACCATGGGACAGCTCAGAAATTTCAGAGGTGTTGTCAAACAACACAATGTCTCAACTATGGCAACACCAATGCTGCTGTTACAAATGCAGGAATATACGGGAGTCAAACTCAAGCACGAGTTTCAAGGTTATAAATTTAGTTTGGATTTGTTACATCCACTTCAGAAGCCAGAGAAAGTCATTCCCAGTAGCAGAGAAGACTCCTGGCATTAATTACCTCTTTAAGGTGTAAGGAGTTAAGTCTTTCAGAGAAAGGAAGAATTAACTAGCCATAATTTCCAAGGCTCAAGACATTAATTTTTAGAACCGATTATGCTTATGCGCATTTACATCAAATTAAAGAAAGCAAAGTATTTGTCCAATCACCTTCCCTGCAAAACAAGGACTGGGAACCCTTCCCCGTGAGGATAGTGCATGGTGTAGCACTGTCACCCACCCCTCACTGCTGCAAAGAACATTAATAAAAACCCCTGCACCATCACACCTGGCCAGGCACTACACTCTGTAACTACAGTGCACAGGCTCTGCCCCCAAGGCAGGGAGAAGGAGCAGCTTAAGATGGCACAAAATGTCCAAATTTGCTTTTGAGGTACCAAATACCTGATGAATGGAAGTAAAGGAAACAAGTAAGTTTTCAGACTTTCCAGCATTCCATCATTTGAGTGAGTTGATGACAACTAGCAATGTTTTGCCAATAACTGAAAGGGGATCTTAGTGTTTACTAATGAAGTTGGAAAAATTAAACATAGGAAAATGGGATCATTTCTGCACAATAGAGGTGAGGTAGGGAATTTTATTGAAAATACTTTTTTTTTTTTTACAAGTTCTTAGAAATAAACTTTTTTCTAATCTCACACAAACAGCTGTACCTCAAAAATTCAACTAAGCTATTATGAAACATTTATATTTACAGTTGCCAAAAGAATATACAGAACTGCCATGTTATGCAAATAGCCAAGTACCAGCTCACAGTGAGATACATCACCCCAGCATTCCCACCATCAGGAAGATTCAACATATGACAGAATCTCACTATTCTACAAACCTCATCTCACAGAAAGGAAAGATTTTTAATAGTGTTGTAGCAAGGTCTCCACTACAGCATCATTTTACAAATTACATAATTCATGTACTCAAATTTATAACAAAAAATGTGTAGTAAGTGATGAACAAAGTAATAGTGTTGACTATGAGCCTTTTATTGCATTTATTCAGTCATTCACGTGAGGCTGATGCCGATCCCAATGGTTTTCAGTCATTTCCAACACCTCAGCTAGGCTGCAATTCACACCATTCACTAATTTACAGTGGGTTTCAGTCAGCAAAACCTAGTGGCACCTGATTGCATCCCCTCTCCCTCCCTCAGTCCTAGGATGACCACGTGGAATCCAGACACAAACACACAGACAGTTTTACCTATTTACAATTACATTGAAACCCAAACCCCAGGAGTTTTATGGACATCCTTTACAGAGAAACCAAAACCCACTGTTTGGATCTCAATGTAACACAGCAACATTTTGTCTACCATATTTCACAATTTCCCAGAATCAAAACAGGTAATAGTTTTTTTTTGTAACAGCACCATAGGAGGAAGGCCTATGCTCTTTTCCAAGGTACATAGACAGGCACTAGTTACCATCCAGACATTTTAACTCCAGGTTGTGACAGCAACTGCTATATTTACAGTACAATATATTGCTTATCCAGAGTGGCTGTATAAGATGCATTTCCTGGCACAATTATTTAAACAGACACAAAAGAAAGTACTGTAGTGCTTCAAAGACAAAGACAGTTTCCTGCTATTTCACGAGTCTGCCCAGGCTCTAGCTTAGGACAGTTTATAATGCAGATTACATTGGTTACAAATCAGACCCAAGGGTAGCACTGAGATGGAAAGGAAAGGGACTACAAAAGGATAGAAAAGATTCAACAATGCAGAAGTTTGTAACAAGAAGTTACATCCCGAATGTAGAAAAATAACCAAGTCAGGAGGGTAAGACAGCTTTGGATTTTGTACATGGGCCTTGACTTACACGAAGATATAGCAGAAAATGCAATCAGGTTTCCATTTAAATATTCCTTAAGTGTAAAAAAAGTATTCATAGTTTAAATAAAACTTATTCAAGTAATTACAAGCGTTTGCATTACTGGAAACAGAGTATTACATAGTAATTGAGATACCTGTAGTTACATCATACAGCAACTACCAACCAGGCTGATACTGAACAGTTTTCTCATTTAAAGCACAGGTGAGTAAATAACTGGAAGGGCAAAGCTGCAGATGTTCATGGGGG
>VYZR01097842.1:42766-52780 GCA_013400675.1 Oxylabes madagascariensis
GGAATGATTACAGGAGCAGCGACTTGTCCATGGTGTGTGTTTGCTGACTTATGAGAATATTCTTGTTTGACAGCAGAATGCTCAGCAAGCTTGTCAGGTCTGTGGTGTACCCCGGAGTGCAACTGCACGGACGCCCCTACTTGGAAGTTCATGTTGTACTGACCAGCAGGCAGCGTCTCCTGCTTCTGGGAGTATATTTGTTCTGTCCTTGTTTGTTCTTGGTGCTGAGGCCATTCCTGGTGTGATGCCAAACTGTATGAGGTACTTGGCATTCCTGTAGCTAATATTGCCAAATTTTCGGGGGTGTGACTGTCTGGAACAGAAATACTTCCTGAGGTCAGAGGGACTGGTGCAGGAAACGATGTCGATGGTTTTTGGAAACTTGTGTTTGCAGCTACACCAGTAACTGTATCCACCAAAATGGAATTCTGGACCAAAGATGAACCAAGAAGCGAGTTCTCAGATACTTGTTCATCACCTTTAGGTTTCTTAGCTGCCTGCTTAGCCTAAGCAAAAAAGAAAGAAGTGAGAAAATACAGCTTAGAATACTTGTACAGTTCATCTGCATTTGGCTCAGAGGTGTGGAAAAAAGCTGGATCAAGGTTTCACCACCTCCTAACCCAGACACAGGAATAAAGAGCAAGTAGAACATAACTAAACTGTTTCCCCTGGTTCACAATTCTCCTAGAAGTTCATCTCTGCTTGCTAGACACTGTTACAGGAAAGTTTCTTACCCGCCAATTTCTAATTCTCTTGAGCCTGCTAGGTGTTTTCTCCAGTATTTGCAGAAACTCATGAGTTAGCTCTGAATAAGAAGAAGAAAAGCCGTTTTTACATCTGATTCTGTTATAAACAGGTAAAACTTAGTCTAAGGTAGTACAGCTTTTGCAGTAGATACTACAGTCTGTGCATGGGCTGAATTAATATTTTAATAAAAAAATTGTTAGACAAGTCTAGAGTATTCCACTGGGACAGACTTCTGACCACTGCACACATTCTGAAAACCAGCTTTAACTATAATATTTTGTTTTTACACTTGCACAACCTGGATTTGTTAGACCAAAAATTATAGAAACAACAGTTTCTAAAATAACATACTTGCCATTCAGCCTGTACATTTTCTGTGTGGAGTTAAGTTTCCTTGAAAGTGTAAGTTTCTAAATCACTGTTTCAGTCATTCCATCAAACTTCAGGAACAACCAATATCAGTTTAAACAACAGCTTTGAAATAATTTGTGTTCAAGGTAGAGTGGCTGGCTGTGTTAATAGAACAAAGATCCTTACAATTAGTACGCCCACAGGAAAACACAGGTCTCCACGTTTATCAGCTGCAAATAAAAATACTTTTCATTGAGATTTAATTCTAGTCATAAGCTAAAAATAACTGGGTACAGTCAGAATTTGAATGCAAAAGCACATCTTTTACAGGTCTGGAAGAACTGGCTTCTCCACAACTCCACAAGCAAGTTATAACCTCATCTGCTCCCAAGTGCAGAACGACCTCAGCTCTTTGGTCTGCCCAGGTCTATTAAACACCCCAGCTCCATAAATGCTTGAAGGATTAAGTGATGTTCACAAGGAGCTCACAGCATTCCCTTGGGGGATTTTACAAATCCAAACAATGCATGTTTACCAAAGCCACAAACCCACAGCCAGGTGGGAAGGAAGCAGGGTGGTGTTTGGAAGACAGAGATGTTTGAACCTGCATTTGGAAGCTCACCCTGGTTCTGTGCTTCACATGACATCTACTCAATTTCTCACTTTCAAATCCTTCCTCCCCAAAGTGCCATGAAGAAAGAACAGCTGAGCAGAGGAAAGCAGCAGGCACAGAGTCAATGCTGGCCCATCTGAAGCCTGGAGATCTCCAGCACTACTGTGAAACAAATGTTTCATTCCAGGACCAACAAAACCCAACACACAGATCTGAAAGCCCCAGGAGCTCCCACCTCCACTACAGCAGCACATCTGGCCCTTAAATTCAGACTCCACTGTAGTAAATACTTTCTTACAAGACAGTAAACTTCTAGTGTAGGGTGTTCTAGGCATATGCTTTCTTCTTACCAGAGATCCCACAAGCTACACCAAACTGTTAACACAGAACTGCCTTCCTAAACACGACAATTTTATGAACACTGTCACTGAAACAACACTGAGGTACCTGAAACAATCAGGACTGCGTGAATTTGCACTGACAGATTTTCATCTGTCTTGGTTCTGAAAAGCATTTAAAAGCAAGATTCTATCCTGCACCTGCAAAAGTGATGTGGACACCCCAGGCAACAGCCAAACCAAGTTTGCCTTCTGAAGTTCTCCTCACTCTTGTCCCTTTCTTTCACTGAAGATACAGCACATGAAGTCAGTGAGACTTTAATTTCACCTGAAAGCTCTCACTACATACTGTGCTCCACCCTCACATGAAAAAACCCTTGAATTTCAAAATGAGGAAGGAGCATGACTTACCATCTAGTAGTTCTAGAGTAACTGAGGGATCTACATATTCCCACCAGTGCTTTCCATCAGTTGACACTGGAATCTCCCAGTTGGACCACTTGCAGGCCAAGTGAATGCACACACAAGCTATCACTGTGGGCTTGTACTGAAGACAGAAGGTGGTAAGGTGAAGGCTGTTGCACAAATTTCGTAATGAGGAACCAGAGGAAACCAAACATGTAAAACAGAAAACCCAAAGAAACCAACCATTAACATACAGAATGAGATAGCTTGTCAATCAACAGCAGTTAAACATTTTGTTAAATAAGTTCATAAGATATCTTGCTGCCCTAAGAAAACAAAGGGCAGGGCATTTATCTGGTAGAAAAGTTTGGTTTTGCATCAAAAGCCTGATGAACAGTAAATAAATTTACCAGTTATTCTACTGTACTTAAGTACAAAAAAGGGCAATATAATATGGTGATTTAAAATTCTGCAGGAGCATGCATAGAGCTGATTGTGGAGTCTCTGAATGAGACAATCAGAAGGTCCCCAGCAGTTCCACAGCAGCCAGGTGAGTTATTTGTGGGCTTTGCTTTCACCAGGCCTGGATTTGTGACATTTGTGACCTTGTCTTCAGCTTCCAGCACCACAAACACATTGGTTCACTTTCACTGCTTTAGCATAACTTCTCTTAACAGCTGCTTAAGTACAGAATCTTGCCCATCAAGGAACCGCCAGGATTTATTTATTTATTTTGAACAGTTCTAATAACCAGCAGATACTGTTTAAAAACTGTATCTACACATAATGTAATCCTTTTAAATAAAGGTTAAAGTAGTTTTACAAGAGGCAAATTGAAGTAATCAAGAAATCAAGATTAAAGTCTGCTCTCTAGTTCTTTCTATGACAGGCTATGTCTACAAAACACCCACTTGAAATCCCAGAATTATAAATTTATCTAAGTAAAGTTTTAAAACTATATATTAAGATTAAAGAGCTGTTTCTATGAGAAATAACATTGGGCTAGTACTAGCCTATCTAAAGAGAAATCAGCTAGTTGAAAGTATCTTAGGCCCACTAGAATTTTATAAGTTAAGACTGAATCAATATACTTAAAGTTAAGATAAAACTGCCATTAACTACAAGTGTAAACTAAAAATAGTTTTGTACTTACCAAGATGCTCGGATTTCTAGGTTAAGTTTATCTCTCTGTAATCTTTAGCTGCTATTCAGGCTACCAATTTTAGACTTATGCACTCACAATCGAGAACAAGTCATCAGAAAGCACCACTACACTTCTCATTGTGCATTTAAGCCCTTTGTGCCGTCAGGCCCTTGTCCAATACACCGCACTGCAGGCGGGGAGGTACCACCACTGGAGGTGGCCCAGTCCCCCACTGCAACAAGGGTAAGACACATCAGGGGGCCCTGCAGTAAAGGAAGCTATAGTGTGCTACAACAGTGCAACAAAGAGGTTCAGGATAACAACCTGTTGGTAGCCATGAAATAGGATGTCTGTGCCAAATCCTTGCTTGCTGTAAGAAAAGAAAAACAGAGAGATTAAAGATCTGCGCTAACTCGTCACGTTCGTTCCAAAATTCAAGCAGGTTTACCTTCCAAAAATCACTGCTGGGTATTTCTAAAGTACTGATCTGGCTTTAACTAACTAGCCTTTAAAATAATCCTTTCTGAGGCACACTCAGTACTGGAGCTGGACCTGTCACTCCCCTCAGTGCCCCCCTCCCCCTGCAGAGCCCCAGGACAGCTGCTCTCTAACACCTGACAGGTGAGCACTCTGCTCTGGGAAGCGCTGCTTCCCCTCCCTCACTGCAGGGATCCCTGCTTTCACCTGGAGTGAAGCAGGCAGCCAGTCCCAGCCAATTCACAGCACAGTGTCATCCTGCTCTTGGAGAGAGGCACGGCAGGACACCCTCCCACCTCCCCAAAACAGCCACCTCTCTCTCCCAAGGCCCTGTAACACAGCAAGCCCCCAAGCTACTGGGAAAAAAAAATCAGTTTTCTGCTCCTTCTAATTAAGAGCACTGTAGTCGTAACATTTTGCTCCATATTTGTTAAACCTATGGTAAAGCTTCGATAGGAAACAGACAAATTCATTGGAGTTAGTCAGAAAAAAAAAAACAACCGAAACAAACCACAGGACTGCAACATGCCAGAAATGAAAAACTGACTTGGGCTGTTAGAGCCACAGAGTGCTGAACCCTAGAGTGACACCCCAATGCTCCTCACTCAGGTAAGAGAACTTACTGTAACATGCATTTAATGGAATAGCTGGGCACAAGGGGTTTAACCGCAGATTGAATGCAGCCTTCATTGAATTCTTACTTTGACACTATCACTTGAAATCAGTGCTACCTGCAGAAAGCGTAGTGTTGAATTTTATGTCAAAGGGAATAATGTTAAACGTTTATTTTAATATTTCTATAAAGTTTGAGAAATACTGCAGTGGCTTTTAAAATTTAGTTTTTAAAAAGCATATTAAAATGTGATTTAACTCAACTTCTAATAATTGCCAAGGAATAAAATTCAGATTTGTCTTTATGCTACGCAGCCAGGTGTGCTGTAATGTGAGGAGAATGTGGAAGTTGCAAGGTAACAAGATCTGTTCCTACACACAAATTCTACTAATCCATAATAATCAGAAGGTGAACTGACAATATGTTATGCTATAATATTTAGCTTGCACCCTGTAATGGTAATTGCATGCCAGAAAACCAAGGAGCTCAACCTCTCCCTCCCATGTAAAAAAAAAAGTAAGGTGGAATTACAAAAAAAAAAAAAAGAAAAAGTAAAATGAGACTGTCATAACAAATAAAAATACACAAGGGTTGAGTAAGACTGAAATTGGTGTCTTGCTCTTCATTTTTCATCAAAGCAATGCCTAAAGGATCTTCAATGATTTATATACTCTGTAAAGTTGCATGTTTGAATTAAGGGAGCGAGACCAAGAAGCATCTCTACTCCCACTGAAATGTCCCTTTTGAACAAGGAAGAAAAGCAGATGCCAGAAAACTTCTATTTAACATCAGCTTGAAAGATGAGTAAATCAAAACACATACCTGGAAGAAAAGAATCACATCTTGAAACACACACTTTAGCCTCAATCAAAAATTATTGTGCTAAATACCTGACCTATACTATAAGTAGTATGATGCTGTTTCAACTTATTTACAGCTAAATAATCATTGCCAAAACCAGCAAGAAATTTCAGCTCACAACTAAAGCCTTTGATAACACAAGGCACAACTGAAAATATCTGTCCCAAACTCTTCTATGTAGGGCCGCTTTGGTTTAGCAGAATCCATCAGTGAAATTAAATCTAATCAATTTTGGTTCCTATATTTTGGTGGTTCATTTCCGTCATAGTAGTGGAAAGTGCATCTCCAAAATTTAAATTATCTTGAAGCAGGGGCTAAATAAAACAAGCCAGCAGAGCTGCTCTTGTAACTCACAAGCCGCAGGACCGATGGCTACGACACCAGCCATGAATGACCAGTTTTAGATTTCAGCACTCAGGAGTGATTTAAAACATCCATCCTGTCTCACTGCTGCAGAAGCAGCCATAAGACAGGGATTAGTGAAATATTCATCAGTATTTTGAAACAGGACTTGCTGTCTGACACACCTTCCAAAGGCTGTCTCCAAGGAACTGCCAACTGGAAACCAAAATGCTTTTTATTGGGCATAGCCACACAATTCAACCGCCTGCAATTCCAAGATACCTGAGTCTTTTCTTAAACACAGCTTATCTTGGATCTTGGGATGCTCATGAAAATGGGACTGCCAAGTCCCCATTAGGAGCTGGTAACTGGCTATGCCTGAACCCTGAAAATGTGTGAGCATTCCCCAAAGAGAGGAGATTGCAGATAAGCCAGTCAGCATCAGAAGAGAGAAGCTTGCTGAAGTCCTTCTGGCAAAAGCAAAAAGCCCCAGGCTCTGGACAGAGGGATGCTGGAGGGTGCCTGTTGTATCTGGAAAGGGCTGGAGGAGGCCATGGCGGAGGCATTCAGGTCTGAGCAGTCCTGGTGGCTTTACTCTCTTGAAAGTATTTAAAGCTTGGGAACAGGCCCATAAAAGCCTGAGGTCAAAGTTCATAATGGGAAGGCCGCCTGTAGCAGTGCTGGAGTGCAGCTGGTGTTCCACATTTTTCCACACCACTAAGATTTAAATTTTCTTACGAGAATACCATCAGAAAAAGCTGATGCATTTTCACCTCCTCTTCTGCTGACTGTCTTTCTCAGCCTGAGTTAAGCAATGGCATCTGCACACAGATACTATGGGATATTTGAAGGATTTAACAGCGCAATTTCCACAAAAGATTAGTAAGGATCATGTGTGTTCAAGATACCTGATAACCTGCAGAGTAGCGAGAACAATCCTAGAAATCCTTGAGATCTCATCTTCAGTTCCAAAAGGTTGTGTTCCAACACACAGAAAGGAGTGACTGAGGACTTCTCAAGATGGAGATGAGGATACAGATTCCAAGTGTCATCAGAAGCAGGCTGAGAACAGACTGATTTTGCACCAGAGTGTAAGAGGACCATGCCACACTCTTGGCACCAGGGCACTTTCACTGCTGATCATTCAGCTAGTGTTGAAGGCAGCAAGGTTCAAAACCAGACAGTTTTTGGTGTTTCGGTGGGGTTTTTTCCCCCTTTTTTCCTTTCTTCTCTTCACTACTGGAGCATTCTTGGAATGGGCACTGAAGCTTGCTGACAGGCCCTCACATATCCACTGCCTTCAGATTCCTTGGACCTGTGGGATCCTAAGGAATGATGGTCCTGTCTCCTCTTCTCAGTCTCTTGACACTGAGGAAGAATGGTGCAGAAAAAATACTAAGCCCACACCATTTTCCTTGTCTGCTATACTGACCAAACTGCAAAGATGGAACAATTTCATTAACCCACGAGTCTCTGAAGACCAGAAGGAGTAACTAGATATTGTCTGCCTGAACATCATGAATCATTATTTATCCATCCAGTCACCCCTTCTCTGCAAGGATCTTTGTTGTCTAATAACACCTTCAAAAAGGCTTTCAATCTTAGAGAAGAATTCATTTTTTCTTTAGTTGTATGTTGAAGCAATTACATTTATTTGCACCAATTCCCACTTACTAGTTCATCTTCAGCTTCCAGCAATTGATTCTGGTGTGCCACTGCCAGACTAGACAGTCTTCTGACAAAGGACTTGGCTGAATTCTTTGAGCATCATCAACACAACCTGGGTTATTTTTTCATTTTGTTTTTAAAAGGGGACAGCTTACAGCTTAATGACAGGTAACAGTGACTGCATAAAACAAATTACCCTGGATGCAAGACAGCAAAAAGTGGTGGAGAGAATCAGCCAACCTCTGAGGCACTGCAGTTTAGTCAGCCAAAGGGCCCTTTCTCACCACTGACAGTGCAGTGCACAAACCCTAAGCCAAATCCTGAAGCACTCGTGCAGACCCCAGCTAACTCTGCTGTCTCTTTTTTGATAGTCAGACATTACATTCCTCCCTTCCTCCTCTCTCCATACATGTTGGTGGAGGTTTTAATCATAACAGGCTTGGATAACAGGCTAAATGAATCATATTTATTCAAAAAAGGTATCTCTGCCTTCTGAAATGGTGCTTTTTGTCCAAGATGACGTTACCAGAACGGGATGAAGTAACCTTGGATTTCTTTAACCTCTCAGTCAATTCCTTTATCACTAAAGGTTTAACACTGACAAATCTTAGGTGTATTTCGAAAGCTTCAGCACTCAGATATCTGAGTGTTGCATCTACTGACACTGAAAACCCACACTGTCCAATAAATAAGTGTTCAGGGACAGAAAACTAAACTCTTAGCACTGTGTCTTTGAAGATAATCACTGTGCCCACAGGCCCATCTCTTTGTCCTCTCAACACATAAAACCAATGTTCCATGGCAGTTACTCTGTTCTTGCTTGACTTGCACAGACGACTTCAATTTCATGCCTGATGTTTTAAATGAATTAATTAGTTTCCTTTTTCTTATTTTAATATGAGGTACTCAAATCTTGTGTTCCCATTCTACATCATTTCTAGGGACATGTGCTCCCAAGGATTCCATACACACACGCTAAGGAGCACATGTTCCTTGAGCAGGTTTTCAAACATCAGAGACATGACATTCACTGTGCACCAGTCCTTGAGCTACACGGATTTGCAGCCCTCACTGAAGTCTTCAGATTTCAAGACCTGATACCACTTTAAACTTTGAAGTATTTTTTCAAGTCTGCTGACATTAAGTACTGGTTTAAAGATGTCAAATTAAAAAATTCATAGTATCTTCAAAGTATGAATTTTGTCAGTACAAAAAATTAGCTTACAAAACACAAAGGGAAAAGCTGAACTGCCTTAGAGTGGTATCTACCCTTGATGAAAGGAAATGCAGTTTGTGTAGCAGTGTGCTTGTAGGCTTGAGTGACACACTGATGTGGAAATCCTGAGGCAATACAACATTGCCCCCACCCCTCCCCACAGCCTCAAACACCAAACAGAAGCACAGAGGCTTCCCAAGACAGTAAAAGGTGCTCACATTTACAGTGACCAACAGCTAAGAAAAAGCAGAGCAAAACCCTACAGAGCAGCTGGTGCAGACTACTGAGACTCCAGGTGCAACTGGACCCATGCACCGAGTCACAACCAAATGTGGGCAGAAAGCAGAGAATCATTATCTTACAGCAATAAAACTACTTTATATGCAAATCAGTTACAGCACCAGCCCTACTCAGTGTCCAAAGACACGACACCAGGAAGCTACAGCAAATAAAAGACACACTTTCTTAAGAGAACACCTTAGCTCCAGAGTTACTACAAACCAAATCTAGTTAACAGGATTAGGCTGTACCTAACTTTCACGTGTTTTATACAGGGAAAAGAAAAAACACCAAAAACTTTGAAGCACTTACATCTTTTTCACTGCAAAACCAGCTAATGACTAGAGACTAACAACCATGGTCTGATCATTTCAAAACACTTCTTACTTAAGAAACATAATTAAAGTGAAAAGCTTATTTTAGATGCTTTTACAACCGATCCCTAATTCTTTTCATCCTACATCTTATAAGAGGGTGTTTTAATCTTTTTTTTTTAAAGCTCCAAAAGAAACCAATTCAAGAATTAAAGATGTGCCAAAATGCCACCAAAAATATAGATAACAAAACAGGTTTTCTAGCCAGTCATATTAATGAGCTGCATACAAGTTACATGATATATTTAACTAAAGGGTCAGGGTTTTGTGCTACCATCCAAAACAAGTAAGGACACACTGCTCCAGAAAAACAATTAGTCACACCTATTTGCATGTGGCAGCAGACTGGCTATGCACTCTCTTTATCCCTCAGTCCATTACCTGAAAAATTTGCTAAGACAAAAAGCTGGCATTAGCCAGCAAAACTGGCTAATCATGGGCAGAACTACTTCGGAGTGAAAATCATCAGCTCAGAAGGATACTATGGATCTGGCCAATCAGTTTGCAACTGCTGACTGCTTCTGTCATTCCAGAACACATAGAGCAGGTACTATTAAAATCAAAGCTAATAAGAAAACAAAAAAAA
>VYZR01097842.1:59091-79372 GCA_013400675.1 Oxylabes madagascariensis
TCTTTCAAACCATGTATTTTTGAAACCATAACTTCCACCTACATCACTCTTTGTATCCAGTTGTGGCTCTTGAGGATGAAGACAGGCATTTGCTACTTTAATAACATGTTCAAGTTTCCGTGGCTGTTCTTCCACTTTTGCAGCCAAAAACAATGCCGTGGGAGACATTATCTGGAGAAGAAAAACGTGTATTTTTTAACTTTTTACAAGCAGGACTTCAATTTTTATGGAGTCTAAACTAGCATAGAAAAGGCTTAAGAAGTTGGATTTGTGGCTTTTTTTTTTCAGTTTTGAAGTCATGCAAGGCAACAAAAACATAACCAGTCATGTTTTATTTTGTAACTGATGCAATCCTCTCAGCAGCACATGGAAGGAGTAGCATAATGTGAAATTACATTTGTGAGTAAGATGTCTGAGGTCAAACTAATTCTAGTTCAACATCAAAAAAAAATATTTTGGCCCAGAAGACTTAGTCACAGTAGAACAGGCTGTTTCAAGTTAAATACACTTTGTGAGAAAGTTCATCCAATTTCTTGCACAGACCGAGTCACTACACCATCTTTTCAGTACAACAGCTGATCACAAGTTCTGCTAGCATTTACTCTCCCAAAGAGTGAGAAACTTTGCAGAGAACTTTAATAAAAACAGCCTGTTATATAAACACAGGCTCTACAGGTAAAAGAAACTTTATATATACACATACATTCTTAGAAACTTTATTATATGCCCAGCAGTATGTGGAGAACAAAGCATAACGATTTGTAAAACATCAGTTATACCAAATGTTAGTAAAGACTACACATTACATTTAAAGATGAAAATTTATATCAAACTCTAGGTGTCATAAGGTGGCAGCTCAGTNGTCACATTTGCCTTTTTTGGCCAGTAAGCAGCCCTTTTTTATGCCAAAATGAAACATATGGTTTAAAAATTTACAATATATGCAGAACTGCAAGAAGTTAATTAAACATTTAAGTGATTAAAATTCAGAAGCTTTCAAATGTATTGAGAGTACTTTCTGCATCCTTACATCACTCTGAAATGTCTGCTTGGATCTTAAGTAAAACTTTAAAGTTGGCAGACTTGAAAATTGACACCCTGGTAAGGCAATACCCTTTGATGAGCAGAAGTGTGCCATGAGAAATCTAGCAAAAATTTCAGTCCATAAAAACCAATCACCCAAAACAAGTCACAGGGAGAAAATACTTTTACAAGGGAGACAAGAACCCCTGTTTTCTTTTTAAGACTCTTGTAACCTAAGCCTGATGAACAAATGAAATAAAATCCCAAAGTGAAGTGTTGCTGAACAAGGCCATGTTAGCACTGTCATTTAATACTTCTGATGATTCTGTAGAAGTTCCTATCCCCATTGCTTGAAGTAATGATTTGAAATTCTGAAAGGAATTTCCTTTGTCAGGGATATAGTACTTGAAATATGTCTCACACTGGGAGATAAAACTTTTAAACAGTAAATGTGATGGAAATACTTTCTGGAGTTCACAAAGTGAGAGTATCACCACCTCTGAAGTGGCAGAAAACGCAGAAGATGGTGGGCAGCACACACAGGCATAACCCAACACACACATATCATATAGAGGTATTTACAGAACTCCATTTCCAACAACTGCCATGGCTGAAAACATTTCCACTCCACAGAGGCATTATTCGAACTAAGTCACCAATGACGGCACAATTAAATCATCAGCAAATTCTCACTCACTGATACTCTGTGTCTGACTGCACCGAAGTTCTACCTCCTCCCAAAAAAGCACCAGCAGGCTGACTTCAGGATCTCTTCTGATTTACTGAAGCAGATCATATCTGGCCAAGAAGTCTTCACACAATGCCTGATCTCCAACACCTTACAAAAACACAGCTCTGCAGGCTAATTAAGCCAAGCTGATTAAGTTTCATTCAACTCTGGTTCATCAGAAATCTACGTACAGCCCAATTAACTATTTCCTTCAAAAAGAAGTGTTGGCTTCTGGCCAGAGACTTTCAGGTCTTTGTCTTATCTAGGACAAGCATTCTTACTCCCAGTTTAGAGTAGGCCATTATTTTTAGCTCCCTTGGTATTGATTCAGAAAAATAGACATCCTAGTATAATTCCAGACTTGGCACAAATGTAGTCTTCAGTGAACACACCCTGCTAAGTGTATAACTGGCAAAGTTACTCAAATGCTTTCATTCATTTCCAATTACCAAAAATGGCAATAAACCCAAGCAAAGTAGAACAACAAAAAAAGGAAATTAAAGAAACATACTTGACAAAGCAATAATACATTTCCTATATATAAATATCTTGATACCAACCAAAATAATTTAGAGTAATTATATACTGTGCACCCAAAATAGTCATAAAGACTTTGAGAAATCTTCAGAACACATGTGGTATATGACATTAAACCCCACTTTATTACTAGCCAAGAATCTCAGAAACCAAGTCCCACAGAAACAGGAAAAAACCCCCAAACATAAGAGCCTTGTTAACACAATCCAAAAGCATGATACAGCAAGTTTCATTGGGAACTGTGGCACAAGACCTTTTTCACTTAAAAAGTACAAGAGAGTGTAAAGACAAAGGCATTCAGAAAAATCTCAGAACACATCAGCAGCATGCAGGGAGTTTTCTGAGATCTCCCTCTCCCTTCTAATGCCAATACTAGTATGTTTTTAGATCTGATACAGTTTAGCCTAAGACATTAAGTGCTTCTAGTCTATGAGACGGTTTTCAAGTTTGAACACAAAGAGCTGTGAGGAATTTCTTTTATTATAACCAGGAGCTCACATTGCATAAAAGCAGCAAATATGTTAAATTGCAATATTAAAACCAGAACTGAAGTACCCAAAACGGCCTCATTAGAGCTTGAAGTGTATTATGAAAGTTTCAAGAACTTTGCAAAACTGCAAAGTCAACTGTTTAATACTGTGATTTGGACAAGGCACAAGGAAGGGAATGCAGAAGGACTGGAAACAAAACACCCTCCACACAACTCACCTACCTTGCACTTGAAGGAAAAAAATTCCTCAGGCAGCCTTCTTTAGGCTCTTCACTAAGTTCCACTGCACGCCACAAAAACCCCTTGACATTATCAAGACTATTTTCAACTGGTTGTTTGGTATTCCATATGGCATTTCTAAGGATTCTATTTAAAAACTACAGCTACCATTTGGATGCCTTACCTCTCATTGACAGCATTGGAAGGATTTTTCCCTTTTCTGTTCTACAAATCACATTGTACTGAAGAACAGGCATCTAAAGAACTATTTGCTGTATAACAATGTAACACACCAAGTATTATAGAAACAGTATTTGCAGAAGAATTTTAATTTTGCAGATATTTTGAAGTATAATAGTGAGGCTAGTACTGCCTATAAAAAGCCAGCAAGCTCCCTCCCATCCCAATATTAGCACAGACTAACTTTATACTCAGCAACCCAAAGTTCCTGTGCTCTGGTCAGCAATACAGAAAGAATAATTTGTGCTGAGGAGATTCACAGCAGCTCCTGTCATTTGCACAGCCAGGGAAATTAGTACTCAGGGCATCCAATTCTGCTTCCCAAAGTTGGTAAAGCAAGTTTCCATCCTCACTGGGACACAACCTTGCAAGGACTTTGCCAGCCTTGACTGCAACATCAAAACCTCAGTACTTTCTTCTTTGCACCTAAATGCATGTACTCTGTAGGTAATCCAGAGCAACTCAGAAGTGACTTGCTAGCTCACAGTAACTTCACAAAAAAAGGGATATCTGCCCATTAGAGCAGTACATTCCCAATGAACCAAGACTACATTAACTGGTACATGCCACCCCTGTGGCTCTACAGATTGAAGATCCTGTTGGGAATTCTGTTCCCTGTTCACAGATCAAACTCCTGAAAGCCTGTAAAACTGTCTAGCAGTAACTTACACTGAAGAAAAACCCCATAAAATTAAGGCAACATCTATTCAGCAACTGAGCTTCCATTAGAAGCCATGTTAACAATTAAGTGCATGTCACACATGTGACATACATGTACATTTGTATAACCTGGCAGTTATACACAATGATAAATGTGCAAGTGCTTATTTACCAGACTAAAAACATTCATCTGCCAATAAAACAAGACAACAGAGCCCACATTTTTGCAGCTGAAGATCATAAGGCATTCTGACTAATGGCCATCTAATCTTCTAGCCCCAGTAATCAGATTCCTTCCTGCCACGGATAAACAGCACCACGTGCACACAACAAAGAAATATTAGATATAATATCAGAGACACTGCATATGCTGCAGGTAGCATAGATTTTCTAGGTCTTACCTTTGAGACTACCAATACTTTACTGTTCCTTTCTAAGGGTCACTTTCCTCTTGCAGAGATGAATACTGTTACATTCTTTAGCTTGCCAAGTACTCTGGAGATTGGGTTTAAGTATTTATTAGGGTTCTCAGCGTTTTGCTTTCTCTGCAGAGGACTTAATGGGTGGTTTGGGAGTATTTTAAAAGTGACTCCATTCACTGAGACCCTCTTTACCCTACAGAATTGTAAAAAGAAAATGCTCCTGCCCATCAGCACATGCACAAAGCCACTCTCTGGCCTTATGCTCACTAAGAATTACAAAAAGGAGTTCAGCAAGAACCACTGAGCTACAACCTGCAGTTCACTTGTCTTTAACTTTGAATTTACCCGAGAATTAATTAAACAGCACACTTCTCTCCCCTGTAATAGCTGCAGTTTCCACGGAATTCTGCTCTTACAGAGCTTACTTGTGAATTTTAAGATTCATACTTTAACTTAAGCCACAGTTTTAATCTAAAGATCACTATACATTCAAACACTTCTGTGCTGCCAGTTCCAAGTGAGTGTCATTGACCAGTACCCAGTGAAAACCCAACACAGCAGCCAAAGCTCCTTGCTGCCCAAATCCAGCCCAGATTACAGCTGACAGCACACAGAGCTCCAGCAGGTGATGTAACAGGTATGTGGGTCTATATTTAAACACAGCAGCTCTGCACTGAGCCATCCCTCCACTCCAAGCACCTCTAGTTCATCAAGCCCACAAACCATTCACAGCCCCTGAAAACTTGGGATGCCTCACCAGCTCCTCTTCCACCAGCTCCATAAAACCTGTGCATGGGCAGAACAGCAGCAGGAGGGGAAAAAGAGAAACTTGTGTGGATGAACACTGCAGGTTTGGTAACGAGCAGCTGGAAATTTGAGCTTAGCTCAGATTTTGCATGAAAAATAATTATATACACTTCTGAAATGTACCTACAAACAAATAAGTATTTCCAGCTAAACAGGCACCAAATAAAATGCCCATTTGCTCAGCCAGCAATAACAAACAAATTCATGACAGAAAGAAGAGTTGGCTCTCCTTGTACCTCACTGTGTACCTGCTCCAACTGCAGACAGTGCAAGGTTTGCAGGAGTTTACCCCTTGGTAGATAAAAGTCTGCTCTGACCTAGGCCTAACATCTGTCACAGTCTCAATCTGTTTATTCTGTCATTAAAAGATCTAAGAAAACTCATCCTTAACATTTAATGACAAATCACCATCACTATTAACCGTTCTTCCTTAAAACAAACCCCAAGAACACCTAGACTATTATATTATTATTATTTTTCCAATTATTGCATCCAGTACTGGACATAAAAAAATAAAAGCCTGACATTTCCAAGTTGTTATCTCCAGTTCTATACCTGTTACAATATTCCTCAATAACAGCTAGCATTTTTACTGAAAAAATCTGTTCTTAACAACACATTCCCTGTTCAGAGTCAACATGCCCAGGTTATTAAGTAAAACAAGATTTACCTCATCAATGTAAAAATTTTTCTTCTCTAATATGACTTATCACACCACTTAAGACCAGGCTAGCTATAAGAATTTACACTGCTTCAGGAACAGCTACATAATCCATATGGATACACACACAAACACATCATCATTGTCAGACACAACATGCCAGAACTTTCACTGACTTCACCAAGAAAAATGTGTGTTCCTACACATTAGCCTTTCAAACTTCAGCACATAAGCACCAGCCACATCTGAAACATCTAAATATATTCTTCACACGTCTGAAATGTGCTCGCTGATGGTGCCTATTTTTTTTTGTTTTGATGACAGAAGATAAAATCTAATTGCCACCAGTTAAAGTTGAAAACAAGTATCATTACTGCTTCAAAACCATTGATAAGAAGCTAGGATTACTAAAAACAAATCACACTTCACACTCCTGCATGTAACACTTCTCAGTCAGAACCGCCAAAATTATGGGCATGTTATTACCAAACAAAAAAATCATACTTACATTTCGATTAAATTTTGTGAAGGAATGATGCATATAAAACCTGTGCATGTAAACAATTGCAGTATTTATCGTAAGCTGAGATCTGGAAGATTAAATGAAGGAAACACTACATATTAAGAAAATCGTCTACAAGAACCGAAAGCCATGCGCTTTCCACATCCATCACTGCTCTCAACATACTGCCTTCAGCCCAAAATGGATAAGGGACGTGACACTTCAGAACTTAACTGATATTAACACATCCTGAACCGATATTATTAACACGTATCGTTCCCATCTGTTCCGCAGACCATGTGCAGATTCCTACGCCAGGCTCCCCACGGTCACCCACGGAATGAAAACTCCTCAATGGGCGCCATGCACCGAAACGCTCCCTCAAGTGCTTTTGTTTTGTTCCAGTTCCAACTATTTCACTAAGGGATTTGAGGGTTTGGCCTTGCTCTCATCGATTTTTTTTTTTTTCCCTTTAAAAAATCGCATTAAAGAGCGGCTAAAGAGGAGCTCCCCGTTTGGGGGAACAGGGCAGCCGGGATTTACCCTGGAGGCGCCCCGAGCCGCAGGCGCGGCCCCAGCGCGGCGGGGCGGGCAGGTGGGCAGCCGAGCCCCGGGCCCGCCGACAAAGAGCGCGGCGCGGGGGCTCCGCCAGGCTCCTCCTCCCATTCTGTGCCTCGAGCCACGGCTCCATCCCGCGGGAGCGCCGGCCGGGGCCGCGGAGCAGCGGGAGGGCTCCCGGGGAGCGCCCCCGCACCGGGGAAAGGACCTCCCGCCGCCCCTCCGCGCGCNGGGATGCTGACTCCACCGCCTCCCTGGAAGAACTGTCCCATTGCCCGACCACCCTATAACTGTGTATCTATTTCATGCCATAGTTCAAATAGATATTTGAACGATACGGGAACGATACGTGTTAATATCAATTCACAATGTGTTAATATCAGTTAAGTTCTGAAGTGTCACGTCCCTTATCCATTTTGGGCTGAAGGCAGTATATTGAGAGCAGTGATGGATGTGGAAGGCGCATCACTTTCACTTCTTGTAGACGATTTTCTTAATATGTAGTGTTTCGTTCATTTAATCTTCCAGATCTCAGCTTACAATAAATACTGCAATTGTTTACATGCACAGGTTTTATATGCATCATTCCTTCACAAAATCTCCGTCGGGATACCTTTGTGCTTAATAAAGTGAAAAAAAAACAAAAAAAACGTTTGAAGCAAGGATTCCTTTTTAAATGCAAGCAAATGACAGAACAGCCTACCAGGAGGAGATGTGGAAAGGGAGGAAGGAAGGAAAGATTTCGAGTGTACAACTAGTTCCTAGAAAATTCCTGTCTGCTGGCAATATCAACTTGTAGAAAATTGAGAAACGCTCAAGAAAATGACGCACCTTGTGTCATTGCAGATGAGCAGGTGCAGCCTGTCAGTGATGCTCCTCAGCGTGCGGATTGTTCTCACTGGGTTGTGGATATGGATGGATTCGGATTTTCAGCAGGGGCTTGAGTTTCTGGAGTCAGGGTTCAAAGGGTGCAGAAAGGTGTTTAAAGTTCTGATCACCATGGGTGATAATGAGAGCTCCGAGTGTTCCGCTCATGTTCACTACATGCCACTGCCAGTCTGCAGTGGTTTTGTTCACCTGAAGGTACATCACAATGAGTTCTTTTACAACTTCAGTGCCAATTTTATACAAGTAGTTGTAATCTTAGAACTAGACCCAACAGAATATTGATGAAATATACAGATGTATAATGCGGCACAGACATTAATCAATGCCTGATCTTCCCAAATGTACGTCGTCTTTAATATCCTGCATGTGCAGAGGAAATTTAACCTCAAAGACTTCTCATGTAATTAGCTAATCTCCGACTTCATATTTTTATATCTGTAACAATCGAGGTACAATGTTTTACCTCATTGTTCAAATCACTGTGTAAAGCTCATGGAGTTTGGGTGTTCAACTTAGATTCTTTGTTCCTGCAGTAATTGGTGAAGGAGTATTAAGAATGTTCTCATCTGTCTGCAGTTAGAATTTTACATTAGCTTTGTTAATGAAATGAAAAGAGGGAGGGAAGATTATATATATATATATCCCTGTCTTAAAAATTGTAACATATCAAGAATAGGTAGAATATCATTAAATAATGACAGTGCATAATGAATATGATTTATGCAGGGTATGCACATTAATTAACTCCCATACAGGGTACTGCAATCACCCATTTAGTCACAGGTTAAGGTAATTAAATACTGTTCTTGCTATTGGAGAGGTTCCAGACCTTGGTCTCCAAAGATGTGACATTGCATTTTCACTAACTTAACTGGCTTCATTCATAAAAAATTGAAGAACTGATCCATTTAAAATGTATTGGAGGAATCACAATGTATTTTCCTCTGAAATCTGTTTAAACATCTGTGAGAATCACGTATACTGAAGGGAAATAGGAGAATGAAATTGTCTTTTGACTTTGCAATTTAATTAAAACAATCTGGTTGAAAAATAATACATGCTGAAAACTCAGTGCCTGCATGTGGATATTTAAATAAAAAAGGTCAACAGAAGTCTTGCGAACCTGAGGACAATAAATAAAAACTTGATATTCTAAACCTCTGAGCTGCTGACTACTTTAGCTCCAACTACTTCACAAACCACTTTTTTGGGGAAGGTGGGTTTGACACTGCAAAGAAGGACAGAGCTTTCTTTGCAGTCCAACGGAGGCTGGGATCAGCAAGAACTGCTGATGTTCAGCATCCTTCAGGTTCAGTCTGTGAGAGCTATGGCCAGAGCCAAAAACAACTTCTGTCTAATACTGTTTTGCCTGGAATGTTCCAAGACTGAACAGAAGAATGGTGACACCACACGTAGCCAGCCAATGTTCCCATGAGAACAAAGACTGTAAGTGCTAATCCGCATTTTTCTGACTGGTACAAAATTCTCTGGGGAGGAGGATGCCTGTGCACTCACTGGATAATAATGAAAACCTGTTCCAATCAATAGTCTATAAAGCAAACCATCTTTCCATTCCTGTAGCAGGACTCAAGCTAGGGAGAGAATTAGCACTTCAACATTTAAAGTATCCAGCCTTACTTTTAGGAAGCATTTTGTGAGGAACAGAACATTAACCCATACTGTTGCCAAACACCGGCATTTATTGTGACAGTGACAGTGACACACCAAGTATTATCCACATAAACACACTATTTCTGCACCTACAACCATATTGTTCACATTGTCTCTGATTAATAAGTTCCCAATGGTGTAGGTGGCAGCTAAAATGTAAAGTCCCCACACAGACCTTTTCCATCCTGTCACAACACTGACAAAGCACGAGTGCACCTGCAGTGCTGAGCTGAGTGTGGTGTGCTGCATTTTCCACCAGTGGATAAAAGCAAATGTTGCCTTTTATTTGGCATCAACATTGTTTTAATTCTGTTTTAATATTCTTCCAAATTCTATTTGGCCGTCATAACAAAGGCAGAAATGTAGTGGGTACATCGTTTTGTCAGCTCTTTCCTTCCTGAGAATCAAGTCCTAATAACATGGCATTGATTATAATTCAGAGATTCCTATTACATCTGCAAAAGATGAAATCTCTCCTTTATTATGAAAGCGGGGATTTCAGAATTATTTAGAAACAGCCTAAATTCTCAGGCACTACCTGTGCATACTCATTTCCAGCACCCTTGCTTTGTTTTGGAAATAACAGGAGACTGTCAGATAATTTTCAATTTTATTTTTCATGTGTACAATTGCACATGCCAATACAAATATAAGGATATTATTTCCGAAGTTTAGCTGCTTTAGTACTTCATAATTATTCGAATTGTTTTCTGCTAAGACCCAAGAATTCCAGAGCATTTCCAGCCTTGAGTTTATCCTGTAAAAACAAAACACATATATATGTTTGTGCTTAGCTCATATTTAACTCAAATGCTTTTACTTGTGCTTTAAAAGGAAGTGCTGCAAAGACACTGAAGGGCCTTTTCCAGTCTCTGCAGAAATCAGTGTACTGCACTGATTTTTCAGTGTTTTATCTCATGTATCAAACAGAGACTTAAAAAGGAGGGAAAACCCCGCAAATGTAAAAATCATACCTTCAGTTTATGGTCAAAATCATCCATTGAATCAATCAATTTTCCAGGTTCCAGTTCCCCAAGTGGAAAAGGGTAATCTGTCCCCAAAATAACTTTGTCCTGGTAATTAAAAAAAAAAAAAGTATATTTTACAGTAACATCAAACAATGGAGTTGAAATAAGATTAATATTAATGTGATACAATATTATAGTAGCATTAATATTACATTTTAAGCTCATAAATTGTAATTTTTTGAGAACACATGATGTCTGGAATGTATAATGAAATACAAGAAATTACATGTATGTATTGGACTGATTAATTATGAAAGTGAATATGAAGATCGTAACTTCCACTAGGAAAAGAACAAGCTTGAAAACAATGACTCAAGAGTCTTTTGGATGAATTCTATTTAGGAAAAAATGCAGGTTATTCGTTAATCATTTTGTGGTGTCTAACAAGTTAGGGTATTTTAGTTCTGATAAGCAGAAAGTTGGAAATGCAAATCCCAGGCCTGTGGCATGAGTGTCTATGGCTTGGGTGAATAAAACACAGTTAGAAGTTATAATGTTTGAATTCTGTTACTGGAGTTCAATACTGAAATAGGGTGGAGAAAGCACCATTCAGTTATTTTCTGAAATGGTTTGTTTTTCTTATTTGTCAAATGCTTTTTAATTTTTTTTTTAATCTCCACTAGATGTCACCCAAAAGTCTCTGAAAGAACCTACGAAAATCTTCACCCAAAATCTGAACAGAAGAGATGCATTCTATTGTTCTGTCCTGTGTTCTGACCTGTGTTCTAATTTACTATAGAAGAATTAACTAAGATTAACATAGGAAAATTTATACCCTCTGTCTAATAAATCCAGTTCTGAGCATAGACTAAACAAAACAGATTTGGATGTGTACACTTTGAAGCAGCTAAATATATTATTTCATTTATAATATTCAATTAAATACCAAGGTGCTTTATTCAGATAAGACAAACAAATGTCATGTATTTTATGGTAAAAAACCCAACTGAAAACCATACCAGGTTTATATGAGAAAGTGGATTTTTAAGTAAAAGAGAAGGAAATGTAGATTTTGTCCATCTGTTTACTAGGGAAAGAAAGTCATGTAACACAGGACTATATTCCTATTTACATCTATTTACTAAACCAGAAAGAAATCCTACATCCTCACTGGAATAATATATATTTTTCTTTTCCTCTCTATGCAGATATATTTTTCCCCTCTATTTGAAAGTATTTCAGAGCTGATCATGGGATCTACTCATTAGTAGTAAAATTAAGAGCTGTAAATGAGTAAGAAGAATTTAGAAGTAGCATTCTTGCTGTGCTCCCAGTGACCTTAGGCTGTTCATTTGTACCCTTTGAGCTCCAGTTTTGTACCCATCTATAAAATGGGGGTTGCAATACCTGTCTTTAGCAACCAGCTTCAGAGGAGTGCTGTGAATCCTCTGCAGATAAATAATTCTCCTAGCATGAGGGAAGTACTGTTATATTCTTCCAAACCATACCAACAAAGTCAATTTTCCCCAGGAGACTTGGAGGTCGATTCCTTAATTAGCACATCTCTCCTATTAGAGAGGTACATGGGGCTAATGATTAACCTCAGTGGACCCTGCTACTCAGCACAACTTTTTTTCACAGTAATAAGGACTCAAATCTGAAAATGAACCTCAAAAAGCTTTAAGCATGACTTCATCCTCTTACATAAGGAAAAACTGTATTTGTCTTGAATTTCTTACTGCCACGATACACCTGGAAAAAAGTCCAGAATGCTATAGTCAGTTCAGCTCCAACTTCTGGCCAGCCTTTGGATGATGGCTCTGGAGGAATCACCATGGGGAAGTTTTTGCAGAGATGCACTGAATCGTTTAATCCCATGTCAACCCAGTTCTTCACTTTTTATAGCCCAGCAACGTTGGGGATTTTGTGTTTATTTGTATTCACCTCATGCTACCTCTTCACGGGGGGAGCGAAGGACTGCAGCGGTTCTGCACTCTTACAAAATTCTTCCTCAGAAATGCGTATTGCTGCTTCCATCCCCAATTAACCTGCACCCCAAACGAAGAAGGGCCGAGATGAAATGGACACGACTCATCACAGCTGTCAGTGGATTTTAACATCGACCAGCTCGAGGCCAGCACGCCACACGCTGGTGCAGGCAGTGGCTGCTCCCCAGGGAGCCAGAGCCATGTCCAAGCACATCTTCCCTCACACTGCTGCCCTTCCTGCACAGCTCTGAGCTGTTCTCTGGAGAGCTGGCCTATTTCAAACCTCCAGCTCACCAAGTTACAGTGTCAGCCTCAAGAATCCATCACACTGCTTTTAGCCCAGCATTTATTAATCTTCTGAGTGTTACTCTCCCAACACATGACTGCACTGAAAGCGCTGAGATATTTGGTGTTTCTTCAAGCATTTGCCTCATGGAAGGGTGTTATGTGAGAATGTCAACTTTCCTTAGGAAAAGAGGGAACTTTTCAATCTTCGTGATTATAAAGTTTGAAATCGTGATGCGAATGTTTTTGTTTTCAAGGATAAGATGCCTTAGGCTAGTGAAAAGAGAAAGAAAGTTCTCCTGAGTGTAAAAGACATTTATGTTTTTGGTATCTGACTCACGACTTTTCAGCCCTGGGATTGCACCTGATGTCACATTGTGTGAGCTCAAAATACTCAGAGGAGAATTAAAGAAGACACCAACATCCTGTGTACTATGCTGGCCAAATTTATCGTGTTCAGACTCTTGATTTTAAAAATCTGTTGACAAAATAAATAAGATACCAGAGATGCTAATGCTGAGTGACTTTTAGATTATCAAATTACAGTCCATAATCTCTGTCTCCTCAAAGAACTAAATTCCAGTTGCAAAGACTAATCACAATTAAGGACCAGAGTCCACGTGTAGCTTCTTAGGGGGAAAAGTAGAGAAATAAAAGTGTGGTGCAAGGACAGCAGCTTTCCCACAGCAGCAATAGTTTAGAGCAGCCTTGAGATGCAAAGCTGACACTAAAGCAGAAGTGCCCCAGACTTGTGTGCTACACAAGTTCAGACAGAAAAAAACTTCAGTTCTTCAGCAATGGATTCACCATCCTGTTGTACTTTCCCTCCTGCTTTGCTCTTGACATCTACAGTTCAGCTTAACAGATTCAGATCACAAAAAGAATCCGTGGTCTCAGCCAGGCTGAGTCACACAGCTGCTAATTTATCAAGGTCTTTCTAACAATGGCAAAACATGGCTCCCAACACTTTAAAATGGGTAAAAGGAAACAAGTGAGTGATCTTTTCTCCTTGCACTGGCAATTTAAAATTCAAGAGCTAGACTCATCCTTGTGTACTAGAACCGCATGTGGAACAAAAATATACTTAGAATGAACGTGGTATGGATTTGGGGAGATTTCTCAGAAAAGGAGGTAACAGAGGCAAGTGTTGAACTGTTACTCCATAAGCCTTTGGGTGTCTTATAAAATGGACGTGCACATCACACAGAGTAAAATTTTAAAATCTGTTGAAAAAAAAACCACCTTAAAGCCACTTGCTTACTCTAAGCTACAGTTAGATTGAAAAGATAATGCATATCAAAAACTACTGGGCTGTGGTCCATGATATATTTGCCATTTAAAGGTTGGTAACAGAAATTAAAAGAAACTAGTATTGAGAGGAAGTCCTAGTATTTTATTAGTAACCCATCTGGTGCCTAAAATTAATCCCTGGGACAGAGATGGCAAATGCTACCCGAGTTAATACCCACTGATGTCATCAGAACTTTCCAGTACTAACAGCTTATTAGCAGCTCTTTTTTAAGTAACCTGGCTTTTATCTTGCTTGTTTCTAATGGAATTAGGCTCCATGGCAGTTTCTTTGCACATTTTATGGGGCTCCTTCCATAAATCTAGTTTTGGTTCAAGGTGGGTTTAACAAAAGAGATATTCTGTCTCCACTCCCTAGAGCTGCAGTGTTTCTGTATAGTACAAACATATACACTTAAAAAGGTTTCCATACTATTGTTTCAAGCCGTAGTCGTGCTGTCATATGGTTGAATTTTTCATGAATCTTCAAATGCAAAGTTTTCCTAACAGGCACAAGTGCTGCAGGGGAGCTGCAGGCAAAAGTCCAGTCTCAAAGCTACAGACTTCCTGTGCAGCACGAACTGAAAACCTACAGATTTTAAGGTGTGATACCTGAGCTCAGAGTACCACAATAAAGAAAGCAACACTGCTGCATTGCTATTTTTGTCTGGCCTAGACAAGTCACTTTTGTACCAGTTCTAGTGCAGATTCATTGCAGCAACCTGTTCATATTATTAGAGAGGAAAATGGGAAATCAAGAGATTCTTTTTTGTACCCAATCAGATAAGTGGTGTTTGTGAATTTTGGTCATAAAGGAGGCCCTGATGACAGCAACAGCTCCCTACCATGTGAGCCTAGACACCACACAGGAAACAGGACTGCAGCTGTTGAGACAAGAAAATCCTTGTCAGAGCTTGCAATTCTGATTTGACATCTGGGAGGTATCTGCCTCTGGCTGCAGACACTCCGTGAGGTGCAGAGATCAAGGCACAAAGACAGGTATCTTGTTGATTTGCAGTGATCCATTGGAAGCTGGCATGAGGGGTGCCATCTTCAGTCCCTTCCTGAGCATTTACTAAATGAGAAGAGACTATTTGAATGTTTTAGGATTTTTCTGTCCCATGCTGTACCTCATTTAAATGGTTTGCTAAAGTACAAAGATTTCTTTACAAACAACTAAAGTACTTCTGCAAACCCATAATGATTAATTGTCTCTCTGAGATACTCACAGCAGCTTTCCTTATTACTGATTCTTTTTCTGTCTGCAACTTCCCAAGTGGAAATACAATTTGATTTCTTCAAGTATGTACTTGAATTTGAAAATTAAGCCATTTGAAAACCAGGCTCCAAAATGAAGCTGTCTTTGCTTGAAGTCCCATCCTGAACAAGCTTAGAGAAGGATAGAACTAAGGTCAACAGTGCATGATTTCCTGGATTAAACACACCACTTCAATAAATCCATATGGTAGAAGCATTATCAACATGGCAGAAGCCCATCAGTTTATTTCACTGGGTGACACTGTCTTCTTCCTGCTTTCTTCTTCTCTTCTCCTTTTTCTATTTCCTGGAAAATGAACTGAAAAATGACTCACCCACTTCTGGAAGCACTAAAACTCACCTCTCCTACTACGCTTGTTAGCAGCCTTAGTGCCCCCCGGTCATGGACAAGAGAGTCTGTGTAAAATGAGCCAAGGTATTTTCTTGGATCCACCTTGTTATCCATGGCACACAAATCAGGGCGCACGTTGAATCCATGGGAGATTCGACCCACTGTGTATGGAAAAGCTCCACCTGCAAGAAGGAATTTTTAATACCTTTTAATAAGCTGAAAATATGTAAGAGGGGAAAAAAGCCACCTTATCACCAAAGCTCCCTAAGTTTTCCTGTCAGCTCTTTAGAAAGAAAGTGCTCTGCACCAGTCGTTTTTTATTCCTTTACCTTCATTAGCTTCTTTGTCTATTTTTCTCACTTCTTCACTGCTGTGATGCCCAAATTCTTCCTGCTGTTTCCTCATCCCTTTCCTTACACCACCTGCTGCCAAGCCTTCCTTTTTGTTTCCCTTGAAGGCTGTTGTACTAGTTCAAACCCTGCAGGCTAGAGAGTGTTCATAGAAGCAGCTGATCTGTCAGACTGCCTTCTTTGGGGTGACAGCGCTCAGCTGGTGGCAGGCTTCATGTGGTGACCCCATTAGCTGAGATACCAGAAAATACAACTGTATCATGCTCAGCCAAAGAACAAGAGTTTCCCATGATACACCACTCACCTCCATGTGCAAAGCAAACTTTCAGCTTAGGGAATTTTTCAAAGATTCCTCCCATAATCATGGAGCAGATGGCCATGGTTGTTTCTGTTGGCATGCCTAAGAAGAAAAAAACATCTTAATTGTATAGGAGCTTTACTTTTTAAACTTCCTATTTGATTTTTAAATGTTATTTTAATTTTCTTCCATTAGCCTTCAGCCAACTGAAGAATTAGGGCAGCTGCCAAAGGCCATGCATTATTTCTACTGGAGGGACATGGAGTTGAACTTTAACTAACTGAAATGAAGACACAGGCCTGGAAGTGAAGGTCTTCTGAATTCTAAGTCCAGTTTTTGCTCCATACCACTAGGACAGATGACAGACAGGCTGGGTGTGTCCTGAAATACCAAGTACAGGCCTGATTCCTGTTATCCTTGCTCAAAGACAAGTCTGGAATAGACCAGGGTGTCTTCTCACCTCTGCTTGTGGGTTTCTTTTGTGTAGGAAGTGGAGCAGATACATTGATGGATATTCCAACACAGATTTGGGGTTTGGTTATCACATGATGCCAGATCCTACAGTTTAGAACTAACCTGTCTCTCTCTTTGCTCCTGGCCCAGTTAGAAACAGAATAGGAATTGAGGTTCCTACAGCAGGCCTCAGTTTCTGAGCTCACCCAACATATTTAGAATATCATGCCATTTTAAACACCTAACTTCAGACATGCAGCTTGTAATTAGGATCTCAGTTCTCCTCACTTGTGGGGGAAACAACATCTATCCAGCTCAAAAGGTTATTTTTATTAATATTTTACCATACGCTCAGATGCAAAGCATTATTTAGGCTTAGTAAGAAAATATTCTATTTATACTTCATTAAGTAAATGCAATAATTTTATTTTCTTCTTAGCTCTGTGTTGTTGAGCCTGCTCTGGTTAAGACTAACTGATATTGTTTCAAGATAATGCACTGGTGATTGGGACAGCAAGATTTTCCAGACAGAATGTGTATTATATGTATGTTGTGTAGGTTTTTTGGAACTGGTGGCAGTGCAAAACCATGCAAAACAAAAAATACAGATAATACATGAGGGTAGAATCAGGTCTAAACATTTCTGAGTAGCAGAATAACCTTGCTCCTGTTATTCAATGCTATGATTTACCTATCAAATGGGGGGAAAATGGAAACTAGAGAATATCCTACATCTACTGAGAGCTGTTGTTTCAGCTACAGTTGATGTAAAGTTGGATTTATTTCCTCTCTGATCAACCTGTTTCTAAGAAATAACCCAAGAAATTCTAGGAAGTAATGCTTTGCTTACTCCTTCATTTACTCCTGTTATTTTTGAGGAGCTCATTTCTGAGATGATTCACTTCTTCCTTGTTATCTGCTCTTTGTATTTATGGCAAAAGAGAATACTATATTCTGTTTCTAGTCTGAATGATTTTAATTCCAAGTGTTTAAAAGAAAAACTAAACAAGCTTAGAAACAAATGACTGCTGAGTTTACACAACAGACTTAATCATAATACTAGATTTAAAAAAAAGGAAATTTGACAGAAAAACGATGTCATTTTCTCTGTACTTGTACTTTACTTGGCGACAATCTTCTGGGCATAATCCAGTTCAGAAATGTAGATTAAGCAGAGTAAATATATACTTACCTATTAGCCAGGGGAACCAATATTTGGACATCCTCCCATCTATCTGCATGTCCCAGGGATGCACAAAGAGACAGCAATTTAATTTCTCAGCAGCCTGCAGCAAAAAGAAAAAGTCTGAATCTTGACTAATCATGGCAAAATGCATCTTAGATCTTAGTCATGCTTTTCAATGACCTGCAAATCTGTACTGAGCAGTAGTACTAGTAATGAAAATAGGCTCACAAGTAAGAACTATAAGCAATAGTTGGCTGTATTTACTCCTCTGGGCCATATTCTGAAGTTCTCACTCAGTTTCACAGCTCTTCCTGTGACTATAGGACTGGAAGCATGGATGATAACTTCTCTTTAGTGAGCCAAGTGTTTCTCAGAATAATGCAGTACAAATATGCTTTTCCAGTTATGTTTTCCAGCCATCCTGTAGTATAAAACTCAGTTCAAGCAAAAATTCTTTTGGTTTCATTACACATATGAGAATGAATTCCCATAATGTCTTAGAGAATCATTTGAGGATGGTTTTGCAGAATTGTTCCAGCTGCATTCAGAAATTTTCACTGCGTGGGACTACATTTGTCCGCTTTGGCCCTCTGCCTGTCTGGCTTGAAAAAGTTTAAAAATATTCCTAATCCTTCCTAAGAGTTCAAAATCTGGCTGTATTCTGATCAGTAATCCATCTCTACACAAGTATGGTAATTTTTCCAAAACTACTGACATCTTTGGAAAGGAAAGCAGAAGACTGGTGTTGGATGCTGACTCTGACTTTGTAATTTAACTGTGTACTTAAATTTAAATACACAGTCATCAGAGTCATTCATATGCTTAACCAAGATTTAACAGCTTCATTTTGTCAGATGTATTTCTGGACATGCTCTTGTTGCTAAGGAGATTGTCACACATTTGAAAAATATGGGTTTATTTACCCATACATGCATAAATAAAAGCTGCAACTTTTGGATCGTGGAGAATAATTGCCATCTACATTTGTAAACTAAAAGTAGCAATTCAGTAACTGGCCTGGTAGTTTGGCAAAGTTCATGATCCAATATGGCTTAATTTCATAATCTGTATTATCCAGAGATGTTTCTAAAAATGGAAGGGGTTACTTCCTACATGTGTGAAACACGAGCTGAAGGATGTACAGTGTAAGAAAGAGATCCCAGAACAAGAGAGGGATCTCAGTAGCAGAGAGACATGGAGTTACTGGAGAGTTTCAAGATGATGAAAATGTGACGAAATGCTGAGAGAACTGGGACTGTTTGGCCTCAAGGAGAGAAGGTTCAGTGGAGATCAGGTTGCCCAGAGAGATTGTGGAGTTTCTATCCTTGAAGATATTCAAAAGCCACCTGGGCACGGTCCTGGGACCTGGCTGTAGGTGGCCCTGCTTGAGCAGGGGGTTGGTCCAGGTGGCCTCCAGAGGCCCCTCCCAACCTCAGCTACGCTGTGATTCCATAAATGTGGGCATCTCCAAGAGCAGATGTTGGTATCTGACTGTATATGGCCATAAAAACAAATAGTCCAGGTGCTGCACCAACAGAGTCTTTGAATAAATTGAGCATCCTGCAAAATAACCTTTGTGAATCAATTCCAAGCTGACAGCTCCAATAACTTGAGAGAAACAGATTCAGAAGGGACATTGATTAAACCCCTAATTTAGACAAATGACTGCCCTCATCTGGACCTCAGGCTATTTAAGAAATGCTATCTATTAATTCATTTGATAATCAATACATTCAGTTTGGAGATTTTGGTCCTGTTTACATAGTACTGTGTGGTACTTTGGTGCTATAGGTACTTCTGATAATTTGAGGGAGTTTTATCAATTATTTCAATAGGATTGGATACAGTAACTTGAACTCAAATGCAAACAGGGCAGAAATGCTTTATTTGACACTGCACTTATCCTCACAAATCAAGAAGGCAGATCTACAGTGAGAACTCATATAATAAAACAATTTTTTATTCATCATTATATAATATAAAATATAAAATAAAATATAANTTTGAGGGAGTTTTATCAATTATTTCAATAGGATTGGATACAGTAACTTGAACTCAAATGCAAACAGGGCAGAAATGCTTTTTTTGATACTGCACTTATCCTCACAAATCAATAAGGCAGATCTACAGTGAGAACTTGTATAATGAAACAATTTTTTATTCATCATTATATAATATAAAATATAAAATNAGATATAAGATATAAGATATAAGATATAAGATATAAGATATAAGATATAAAATACAAAATATAGAATATCATATAAAACATGATCCAGAAAATGTTGTATTATTGTCATTGTATCCTATAAAGAATTATCAATTAAAGAAGAATTAAGAAATAAAATTAAGAATTTACAATTAAAGCTGAGTCTCTCTGATCACTAAGCAGGTTAGAAGGCTCAGATGACAACTGAATGTGCTCCAGCGCATTTTTAGACAGATTTCC
>VYZR01097843.1:19307-37569 GCA_013400675.1 Oxylabes madagascariensis
AACCACAACACCAAAGCACATTTCCAAGTACAAAAGTACGACAGAAAGCTATACATTACTATTCACTGCAAATTTGTTTTTAGGTATATTTAGCAATTTCCTCTGAAAATTGTTCCCAGTATATATCCAACCTAGCCATTCATCCAGACTGTCAAAATATTACAAGAGAAAGACATAAGAAAAATTTGATAATTTTGAAGAAAAAAATAACATTGATTTTACTCTAGATGCTTTCATATCAATCCTACATGTTCAAATCTTTATTAGAAAATAGTACAAACTTCATGAAGGATTGTTTCAAAGTTATAGTATTTAAGACTTTGTTCTTAATTGTATAAAATTTTTAAATGTATTTATAGCTTTCCCCCCCGAAAAATGTATAATTCTTACATAAATATTAACCCAAAATATTAAAAAATATTAACCAAGCAGACAAAATATACTTTTTAATACAGATGCTCTTTTTTAACTCTCTGATTACTCCCCTCTGAACCCTGGACTACAGCTGGGACAATTTCCTCTCATGCAGAGAATGTCCATTTTGAATCTCTCGAGCTAAGCTTTAGGCTATGTCCAGGAGTATGCTTGCACCCATCACCTTCATACACACTCTCCTCCAGGTGAAACAGGATCCAGTCCTGCTTCAGAATCTATATCATAGTAGCAGAGTACCATGTTGCTAAAGTTCTAGAAAAAATGGAGAATACTAGCCTGATTGTTGCCTGTCTTTCATGCAGCTTCTTAGTTTCTGAATCAAAAGGTCTTTTGGAGCATCATCTGATTTGACTCTCTCTGTTCAAATGCCTGGCAATAAAGTAAAAAACTTAAAAAGGCAAAAATCTTTAAAGCACATGCTCAAATTTCTAGTTAAAAATAAACAAATTTTACTATCAGGCTGCAAATTTTTATACTTTTAAGTTTACTCCTCTATAAAATAGTTATTGAAACTAGTGCCTATTTTATTTCTTTTCAACTGATAATCAAATACAAAATTTCATATTAAGCATGGGGATTAGAATTTGTGTTGCTACTTTACCCTGTATCTCTTGCCTAAGGATGACAGGTGAGATGAGCCCTCAGGGGCCAAGAGGGAAAATGCACCAGACTCTAAGTCAAAACTCCAGGCAACTCACTTGAACTCTGAGTATCTCAGCCTAATGAGTAGCTAAAACATATTAGAATTAAGGCTCCCACAAAATATACAACAAGAATAATATATAAGAATCAAAACATATTTACTTTTCATGCCATCAAATTATTACAGCCTATTAAAAGTATGTTTCTTCAGTCAGTGAAATTTTGTTGAAGTTTCATTGACAGCTGCATCAAACTGGGACAACAAAAAAATGCTATGGCCGTATCTGGTCTTCAAGCAGACCCAATGGGTTATTTTGAATGCATACTGGAACTGGAAAACAAGGTTTTCAACTATTTTTGACATGCATTTGAGTTAACCTTTTTGTTCCGCTTCCTGAATATTATTGTCCTTCTCGTGGTAACGCAAAGTGCTCTATCTGGCAAAAATACGTAATAAATATAGACTACCTATGACCTTAATATGTGTATTAGATTGTAAAATGGCCTTTTCTGTCAGTTTGGCTGAAAGTATTTGGGTCAAGTGCACTGTGGCAAAATAAGAAATATATTTTCTTTTTTCCGTGCTCTATCAGAAAGGTGAAAGTTTTATTGCTACTTATTGCCCTGGAACAGGCCTCTTTTCCTGTCAATCTAGTACAAACTTCAGCAAAAAAGAAAATGTAACTACACATTCAGAAGAGAAAAAAGTCAAGGACAAATTTATTTTGTATCACTTAAAGCATGACATGAATAATTGAGTGAGTTATTTTTCTCTTTGGTGAGAAGATAAAAATGTATAAAACCCATCATTCAGGGTGAAACACTACCCCCACTCAACTGCTTACAGATGTTATTAGAAACCATAAAGTCAAAATCACATGCCTGAAGATCTATTTTTAAAGAAGTTGTGAACTTTTGAAGAGCATATATTAATTACACAACTTGCCTTGGCAGGACTATTGGGCTATTTAGAACAAATTTTTTTTTTTCTTGGCCCTAAAACTTGCTTTAGACTTCTTTAGTTAGTAACATAACACTAATAGACCAGAACTGTTATGAAATGTTATTGAAGAAAACCTAAGGAATTACAACATTGTATTTTATTTGTGTAAAAGAGATACAATATAGAAAAAAGAATTCTGAAATACTCGCTTCAAAAAATGAACAATTCACAATCTGTGAATGAAGGATTTGGAAAGTTCATTATAGATGTATTTGATAAAGTGCATTTATACCCAGCTAATCTGATTGCGTAAAGCAGTCCCAAGATGCTCTTCTCCATCAACACACGAATACTAAATAGCCAGGCAGTTTTGCTCATAGTCGGAGTTTTGAAAATCAGGCAAGAAAAGCTTTTTAATAAAGCAACCCTGTCTGATTCAGAATGGCCCCTAATGCTATCCAAACTGATGGCTCAGCCTTCATTACTTTGGGAAAATACAAGAGCTCATACATAGAATACTGCAGTCTGACATCTTAATGCAACTGACTCCTGCACAGCACTACAGCTGTAGCTCCAGGGACTGAATTCCCCATTGTTGGCACCAAGTCGTTTGCTCGACTGGCACGGTGCTGGCCAGCTGGTATTACAGGGGCTGGACCAATGCCCACAGGATGCTCCTGGCTGCCAGCTCCCTAGAGGACACTGCCTGAGAAGCCAGCCCAGGGGAAAGGGGCTGCCACCACAGCCCAGGCCACCAGCCAGCGGCACAGCAGTGACTTGGCAGCAGTAGCTGCCATCACTGCCTGCCTCCTCCATTTCATCCCCTTTGACAGTAGCAGCCCACATCCCTGTGTCAGACAGAGCACACAGTGACAGACACTGGCAGTGGGAAGAGAGACTGAAGAGAAAGGCAAGGGAAACGTCAATGAAGTGTCCGTAACATTCTTGCAGCAAACAAGATTGCAATATCAAGCAGTAAGATCAAGCAATGCTGCATGGCAGAAGTCCGTATCATCCCTCAACTCCAGGAAAATCATCAATATAAGAGAGACTCTTAAAAGCCTGTACATGGAGGCTGGACTTTCCTGCAAAATTTGCTTAGTATTCCTCATACATGAAGTATGGGGGGGTGTGTGTGTGTGTATACACATATATGTGTGTGTGTGTGTGTATATATATATACATGCCTATATATATGTGTGTGTGTGCATATATATATATACACAAATCTATAGGTATAGGTATATATAGAGAGTGTTCTTATTCCTGCAGAAAAAGGGAGGAAAGATGAAATTTTTCATCCATCAGTGAAAGACATCATTGGAAGTACTTACATTGGATGTATTTACATTTCTATATGGGGATGAGCTTTCTTAATCCACTTCATTTCCCTAGAATCCCAGCAACAAACTCAGACCAGGGAGAGAGCATAACTATTAGGAAAAATAAATATTCAAAGGGTTCACCTGAAGGGGTAAAGAAGCCAAAGAGTAGGATCAAATCCTGGTAGCCTCTAACCTTGCAGAAGTTTGATGCACTTTGCCTGCCCTAGCATCTCAGTCTTGAGCCNCGTATCATCCCTCAACTCCAGGAAAATCATCAATATAAGAGAGACTCTTAAAAGCCTGTACATGGAGGCTGGACTTTCCTGCAAAATTTGCTTAGTATTCCTCATACATGAAGTATGGGGGGGTGTGTGTGTGTGTATACACATATATGTGTGTGTATGTGTGTGTGTGTGTGTGTGTGTATACATGCATATATATATGTGTGTGTGTGCATATATATATATACACAAATCTATAGGTATAGGTATATATAGAGAGTGTTCTTATTCCTGCAGAAAAAGGGAGGAAAGATGAAATTTTTCATCCATCAGTGAAAGACATCATTGGAAGTACTTACATTGGATGTATTTACATTTCTATATGGGGATGAGCTTTCTTAATCCACTTCATTTCCCTAGAATTCCAGCAACAAACTCAGACCAGGGAGAGAGCATAACTATTAGGAAAAATAAATATTCAAAGGGTTCACCTGAAGGGGTAAAGAAGCCAAAGAGTAGGATCAAATCCTGGTAGCCTCTAACCTTGCAGAAGTTTGATGCACTTTGCCTGCCCTAGCATCTCAGTCTTGAGCCATCGCATGAGTCTGACAAGTCCTCCTTTCTCTCCCAGTTCCACATAATTCAAGGGTTTTTGCTTAATAGGTTGCTGTATCCTAGCTCAGGATAAGTAATAACCAGTAAATCTCAAAAGGTTTCAAGGTTTAATTCAGAGAAACATCTGAAAGCCTTGTATCCCTTCCAGCCTAATGAGCTGAGTAGCTCATGGGAATCAGGTCTCTGTTGACATTTCCAGTAACTTGATTTTAACAAGGATAAAAATATTACAACAGCTTCTCCTGTTGTTTCAATATTTCTTTATATTTCCCTAAGGAAAATCAGACATAATACACAAAGGATGTGAAGGGGGACAAAGGGAACGTAGTGGGAGGATGGACTTGATGAATAGCAGAGAATTGAATTAAAGGAACAAAATGTAAATGTACCTCAATCTTTAATCAAAGTATTAGAAGGTTTTTAGGTAGCTAGCTAGTTATCCATGGTTTCCAATTTTGTTGTCAAATTTTTCCCAAATTTTTTAATCAAGAGTGAAGAAACCATCTGACATTATATATAAAAATATCACATCTTTGGCAAAGATGTGTGATATCTTCTTCAGTATTTTTTTACTTTAAATGTGCCTGTTTGAGCTACCAAGCCAGACTAAATCTGAGTAATTGGCCTGGGGTAACATAGTCCTTGTCTACAAAGAGTATTTATTTTCAATAGGTCATGGCCTGATACCTAAGTTCTGCTTTAGTCTCAGTATGGACGTAATATCAGATAGCCAGATGTGTCACTGATTTGCCATATGCAACCTTGAAATTCAGTCACAGTTCTTATTACATGCAAAGATTCTGTTCAAATACACGTTAGCTTTTTAGAACAACATTTCTTAATGTACATTTTTCTTCAGTTTTAGGTCTTTGCAAAGTGTCATCCTGTGTGATTTCCAAATCATGTGACAGAATTAGTCATTGCTCACATACCCGCATCTTTGAAAATTCTACCCCACCAGGGTTAACTTCTGTTTAATAACCAGTTTTATTCCTGTTCTACTTGCAGTGGTTGTCCTCTACAGCCATGGCATTACGTCACTCTATGACACAGTTAAGGTAAAAGAGCATTCTGGAACAGATTGTTCCCTGCTGCAATTCCTTTAAAGCCAACTCATTTTCATCAAGAGTGAACTCAGATCACAGTCTTTTAACATGAACTCCTCAGTATTTATTGAAGGCAATCTAAAGAATCACTTGTTTCAAAAAAATTGTCATGAAAATTTTTAATGTACCACTGGGTACTGTTTCAAGACAGGAATGGTTTATTTACAGTATTAGCTTAATCTAAAACATACAATAGCTTCTCAACTTTCCAAGACACAATTGTCTTTTAAGTACCTGAAGTGAAAAGGTCATAGCAAAGGCTTCCTGAGTGGATTTAATAAATCAATAACAGGTCTAGATCTCCAGTTCTGAAGTTTGGCTTAAGTATTTGGTTACTTACCCATAGTACAGAGAGTACAGAGAAGTTTGCAAGTATTACTTTATCAAATTTTAAACTAGTTATTCTTACTTTTCTCTTTAGCATAATATGCTTTTTCCATTACCTTTCATTTTGCCTTGTGTTGCTTAATTTTTTGACATCTGAATACAGAGGACAGGAGCTATTACAATTGTATTTTAATATTTTATGGTTTGGAGGTTCTTTCGCTGTCTTAATCCATCTCTGTCAAGGCTAGGGGGTTGCATTAGTCTCAAGAATACAGGAACAGCTAAAGTTTTGCAAGTGTCACATCAAATATACTACCAATAGCTGAATATAATACAAATATAATATCAATAGCCAAAAAAAAAATGTTGACATTTTATGCAATGTCAAAAAATAAACTATGCCACTCTACTTGAATTAGAAGGGGTATTTATGTAGTCTCATAAAATCCACTGTATTTTGATCTACAATACATTTAGTACTTCAATGAACCAAAAGGTGATAGTCACGCAAATTGTAAATGCGTACAAGATGATATTCCTCTATGACAGAATATAAAATTAACAGAACAAGTATTAAAACCCAAGGAAGGTCTAGCATGATACAGTCAAAATTATGTAAATTGTTAGAATGGTTTTTGCCTTAAAGGCCAGAAAAGGTCCTTACACTTTGGAAAACATCCAGGTAACATCCACTACTTGTGTCACATGCTGTTCAACACACAGACTTGAATAAAATACCACTATTTCAGACAAGCTATGCTTTG
This sequence comes from Oxylabes madagascariensis, assembly GCA_013400675.1. NCBI lineage: Eukaryota > Metazoa > Chordata > Aves > Passeriformes > Timaliidae > Oxylabes > Oxylabes madagascariensis. Next base: position 25,686 of record VYZR01097843.1, read on the forward strand.
ACCAGAACAAGCTCCATTTTGGCCACCTGTTCCTGTCCTTGATGATTATCAACAGTAAGCACCTAAGTACAAAAATTGAGCAAACATTTAAAAATACATTTCATGAATATTCTTACAGCCCTTAACTTCAAAAGAAAATTCTGTGGAAATTCTCATTCTGTCCAGTGAGATAGTGTATTCCAATTGCTGCTAAAAAAAGAAAAAAAGGAAAAAANGACACAAAGGAGACTGAATTGTACTGGCCAGAATTAACAACTGTGTTGCTGGGGTAACAAAAGGTAATGGTCAGTGTATCCTCCGTATTGTACAGTCTCTAACCATTTTTACCATCAGTCACATAGCTTCTGGATGTCCATATCTCATGTTTATGTAAAATCAGGACCCCAACAGAATTGCATATCCATTGTAATAACTGATTGTTTTATTTATTATTTCTGGAATTCAGTGGAAGAAAATATACTTTTTAGTGAGTCTGACCAAGGCTAAAATTTTTTTAAAATGCATCAAAATTTGGGTTTTTCCCTTGAAAAGAATACACCATTAATAGAAAATGCTCTGCAATTAGCAATAGATTAGGTATTTAATTATTTGGTACAAGCTTAAAAGTGAACATTCTCCCGGCAGCGAGATGATTCCCTGATACTAAGTCATCTTAGGAACTTGGCTTGAATTTTGCACTAAGGTTGCACAAGTAATTATCATAATTCTTAACAAAGCTACCACTTCTTATGTATAAATAAAATATTGAGACTCGATACGCATAGCATTATTTGGACGTATGTCAAAGTTCCTGATTTCCAGCTGATTGCAGCTGGCTGATTACCGTATGATTTTAGATACTACAGCATCCATTTTCAATTTTGTCACTTGTCTGCTGTGCCAAAATCACTCACTGGAGGAGAATCTACAATTAAAATTTCTGTAATATGTAACGAGTGGCAAGAACGTGAATAATGTGTATGTCACGGAGTAGACTAGGTCAGCCTTTGGACTACATGTTTCCTGAATTTAATTGCTCTGCAACAAGGTTTCATTGCTTCCCTCCCACAACATCTAAATGCAGTCACCCGTGACAAAGAATGAGTTCACTCCCACAGAAAAAGAAAAAAAGAAAAGGAAATAAAATTAATGTTGCTGTATACACAAGACACTTCTACACCACCATGAAATCAAGGCAATGAAAATGCAAAAAAGCCTGTCATTGTCCCTGCCTTGTACTTTAAATATTCCACAGTGTGCTTTTACACTTTTTCATCTGACACCCAGCCTATTAGGAGTTAAGGAACTATATGAGAACATCAACACTCAGTAATTTCTAAAGTCCCTGTCTTCAAAGCTGAAAAAGCACTTCAATACACTACAGGAGTATAGTTTACAAAGTCCAACTCGGAATGCTTATTATCCTTTAACCGTGCAGCAGATTTCCTCTCTGTATATCTTTTTCATGGCACTACCACTCCTGAAAGGGCAAAAGAGAGTCTGTGAATCCAGGGAGGCCAGAATACCTTTGTGATTTGTGCTTACTCAAGAACTTTGCTCTTTGAAGAGGCTGCGTGGCAGTGTTTTTCATGATCAAGAGAAGTCCATGTGTTCAGGCCAACTGAAAGTGAAGATATTTTTAAAAAGATAAAGTTACAATTCCTTCAGAGATGATTGAATATTTCCATCTCTCCTTAAGAAAGTATCAATTACAGGCACTGAATGACACTGTCTCCTTAGAATGTTTTCATAATGTAGAAACATCAGAACATGCCACAATACACTCCTGTAACAGTATTTAACATATACCTTGAGAAGGGTTTGTTCTGTTCATTCCAGGCTCTAGCCTGAAGATCCCTTTTTTTCTCCAAGGACTGCATGCTTAATTGAAATAGCAGCAAAAGTTACAGGAGGAACGTGTGACCCAAGGACTCAGTCTTAAGTATGACACTGGCTCTGATCAATCACTAGATCTGGAGAAGAAAGAATCCCAAGGGCAATGACTCTCCAGATATACAATTAATTACCTGTTGAAAGAGAAGATAGGCACCAAAATGTCTCTAACTGAGCCAGTGACAAACAAACAAAACAAAAACATGCATATGAGAAAACCCTCCATTTTCAGAGAATCTGAAGTGATTTTTTTTCTGGTTTATCATGCTTCACTCTGAAAATAATGCACCTCTATGAGCCCTAATTTTTACTGAATGTGCACTGCCTATACAATGCATATCACAAAAAAAATCCAACAACAACAACAAAAAAACACCCACACATATTTCAAAAGAGTATTTCTAGTATTAAAGTGCATATAATGAATTTCTGACTTTGTGGTGATGGTATCTCCTTTCCACAATTACTAATTCTCTGAAATATTGCTCTAATTCAGCTATTTGATATTTAGGTAAACAAAAGTAGTGTTGCCCTGCATTTTTTTCACTTGGTTATTTATAAGTTAAACAGAAAAGCCGTAAGAATCTATCACCAATAAATTATTTCATAATCAAAGAATTAGACTATCTTAGGTACTCAGGTTGCAATGGAAAATACTTCAGTGATTGTGATTAGACTGTCTAGAATATATCCTTATATAGAATTCATAACTACCCTTAGATTTACCCCTTTTTTTTTTTCACATTTTAAAAAAGAAATAACTTTTTTTAAAAAAAATCCCTGGTTATGAGTAAGATAGGAAGAGTAGCCAACCAAGAGCTTATGGGTCAGGATTAAAGAGAAGGCAAGGAAGAATGGAGGGGACTGCTACAGCCTGACTGCACATGAAGACTGGGCAGGTGGTGCCACTGTGACAGATAGGAACAGATTCACATTCATAATCCCTGGTCTTCATGAGGGACTTCAGCCACCTCCCTGTTTATTGGAAGGACAACACAGCAGGACACAAGTAAGACATACAAGTAATCCAGTAAAGAAGAAATTCTTTACTGTGATGGTGGTGAGGCCATGGAGGCTCAGAGAAGTGGTGGATGACCCATCAGTGGAAGTGTCCAAGGTTAGTCTGTGCAGGGATTTTGAACAGCCGGGTGGAAGGTGCGCCTGCCAAAGGTAGCAGGGTTGGTACTAGATGACCTTTAAGGTCACTTCCAACCCAAGACTTCTGTGATTCTATGACACATCAAAAAGTCATTCATGGGTATAGTTACTGTAAAACAACAACAGAAACAACAGAACTTAATGCTTACGAGAAAGAGATCTCAGTATCAGCAAGTCAACAGGTCAGTACCAAATTATTATTGCTAAAAATAATGTTTTTGAAGAAATTGTTCATTTTCTTATTGGATGATCATCATCAATTTATTATCATAGCAGAAAAGCAGATGGCAATACCCCCCAAGAGATCAGTTGTGTTCCTGATGAAAAAGACTGAAAATAGCAGAAGAGAGATCAACATTGGGAATTGTATGTGCTAAAAGCAAACTTCTAGTACTATATAACACTATTCTTCACTAGACTTAGAAGAGCAAATTTCCATTTTCAAGTGTTTTTAACGTCATCCATTATCATTTTGGAATATGATAATTTGCCAGCAAACACTACATGACAAACATAAAATGAAAACATAATATTTTCTTTCCAAACTAAAATAATAAGAAGAATCATTCTTCCATTGCTGCAATATCCCAAAGTCAACAAAAGAGAATAGGTTCCAAAAGCTGGGATGAAATACGAAAAATAGGAGGCATCCATCAGCAGCAAACTTCTCATTTTAAGTTCTAACTTCCACTGAGGTTAAATTCCTTCTGAGGAATTCAGTTCTATTCATATTTTCCTATTCAGCTCTGTCTTGAAAAGGTCCAACAGATTATTTTGCATAAAAATACCTGCAGATTATATCATAACCAGCTTCTCAGAATTTAATCTATTTAGTCATATACCTAATGCTTTGCTGTGATAAAAGTTAACTTTTTCATTAGATCTTCTTACGGTTTTTTACACTTACTGTACCTACAAAAGCCACTAAAACAAGCTTAATTCTCCTTAGTATAAAACTGAGCTGCCGGCTAAACCTATTTCAGAGATAATTCACTAGATTTATAGTGAGTATGTTCTAAATCAATCTAATTAGTGTCTTGAGAATAAAGGTTGCAAGACCTTTTATGATTAAAGCACTAATTTAAGCAATTTATGTGGGGTGTCTTTTTGTCAAATAAACTCCTTTGGAACTGCAGTTGTTTATTGTTTTTCATCATCTCCATAACTTGGGGAGGACGATGGTACAGTATAAGTTACTTATCCTTACATTTCTCTTTGGAAATTATTAGAACCACTACAACTTTTTGTGATATTCAAAATATTCCTAATAAGTGTAGGAAAAAAGCTTATATTTTATTACAATGTCCCACAGTACATGGGAGGGAAAAATTATTTCTTGTTTTTTAAGAAAGAGATCTCCAAATTACATAAGAACTGTTAAAAGTCAGTTCTTTTCTTCAGTTTTGGATAGGCAACAGCTTCTTTTTTTGGTTTTTTTTTTTTGCTGCTGTAAAGTGACAGCTAAACAGATAATGCCATGTGCCTATGGTAAGACTGAGAGGAGCTGTTTGGCAGGGAGTGAATCCGGAAGCAGGAATGATACTACAAAGTGATAGCACTCTGCGTGAATAATCTTCCTGGGATTTCTGTGCTTCCTCACTTTGTCAGGGACTTAACTCTGCAAGGTACTGGGGGTTTCAGGGACTGATTCAGCAAAATACCCTGACATCAAATATGTCTTTAAATGTATCCATACAACATGTCCAAGTGTAATATTATACGAACCTTTAAACTAGTTTAATCACCAGGAACTGTCTACAAAAGTCATAATGTTGCATATAACCTCAGTACAGAAAGGCATCAGACTGTAAACTTACGTGACAGTTTCAGGTCAAAACCAGGTGGAAACATCAATTTGTGTAGTGGTTTCAGGTTCACCAATTTCTGTATCTGAGTCATGGCACCAATTAGTGTCGTGGTTTGAGCACCCACTAGGATTATTTACTCTTTTTCTGCGGTGAGATAGGATTAGGAGAAAAAGCAAAGCAGGTTCAAAACTTTAAAGGGTATAAAGAGAGATTTATTGACAAAACTACGAGAGAGAAAAAAATTAATGAGAATCAGAATAAAATCTTCAAAACACTTCCCCTCTTCCCTACAAACTCCTTTCTTTCTCTCTGACAATGTGCAGAGACAAAACTTAGACTTTACGGTAGTTACCACCTCTAAAATTGTCTTTCATCAGTTCTCTCAGAGAGAGAAGTCTCTCTTGGTCTGCCATGGAAACTTCCTCAAAAGAAAGAACAGTTCTCCTGTGGCTTTTTAATTCTCACAAAAGAAGCCGCCCAGGAATCTGCAATTGTTAAGTCCCTCCCATATCACACAATCTTCCCACGGCTGCATAATGGGCCATGTATNGCTGTAAAGTGACAGCTAAACAGATAATGCCATGTGCCTATGGTAAGACTGAGAGGAGCTGTTTGGCAGGGAGTGAATCCGGAAGCAGGAATGATACTACAAAGTGATAGCACTCTGCGTGAATAATCTTCCTGGGATTTCTGTGCTTCCTCACTTTGTCAGGGACTTAACTCTGCAAGGTACTGGGGGTTTCAGGGACTGATTCAGCAAAATACCCTGACATCAAATATGTCTTTAAATGTATCCATACAACATGTCCAAGTGTAATATTATACGAACCTTTAAACTAGTTTAATCACCAGGAACTGTCTACAAAAGTCATAATGTTGCATATAACCTCAGTACAGAAAGGCATCAGACTGTAAACTTACGTGACAGTTTCAGGTCAAAACCAGGTGGAAACATCAATTTGTGTAGTGGTTTCAGGTTCACCAATTTCTGTATCTGAGTCATGGCACCAATTAGTGTCGTGGTTTGAGCACCCACTAGGATTATTTACTCTTTTTCTGCGGTGAGATAGGATTAGGAGAAAAAGCAAAGCAGGTTCAAAACTTTAAAGGGTATAAAGAGAGATTTATTGACAAAACTACGAGAGAGAAAAAAATTAATGAGAATCAGAATAAAATCTTCAAAACACTTCCCCTCTTCCCTACAAACTCCTTTCTTTCTCTCTGACAATGTGCAGAGACAAAACTTAGACTTTACGGTAGTTACCACCTCTAAAATTGTCTTTCATCAGTTCTCTCAGAGAGAGAAGTCTCTCTTGGTCTGCCATGGAAACTTCCTCAAAAGAAAGAACAGTTCTCCTGTGGCTTTTTAATTCTCACAAAAGAAGCCGCCCAGGAATCTGCAATTGTTAAGTCCCTCCCATATCACACAATTTTCCCACGGCTGCATAATGGGCCATGTAAACTCATGGGGTACCATTTTGAAGATGACCAGTTCAAAAGCAAAGGCTTTCTTTATCTCTAGGAACAGAGATTTTTTTCTTTCTGGGGCAGATCTTCATCTTCATCTCATCTCTCTCTGCTCAAGCTTCTCACAAGATTACAACTACTTCAATATTTATTTAATTCACTACAAATGATTTTGCTCAGATCTACGGTTTGAATACTCTCATCTCCCCATCCATGCCTTCCACGACTTAGAGGGATATTCTAGTATATCACAGTCCATTACCATGGGTAACAAAAGAATTTCAGCCTAAAACCAAGGTATCTTCTCGTTCTCTTTCCATCTAAGATTCAATTGCCCTTTCACTGACTTTGATATCTTCATATTGTCTCTCTACATGTCTTCACTCTGTCTTTTTCTCTCACCTAAGAGAGGATTAGCGCTTTGCAAGTTTCATCTGTGCAAAGACTTTACATTCTCCCAGGTCTGCAGCGGGCATGATGGTCCTTCCAGACAGTGGCCAAAGGTGGTAGGGTCAAGCTGCGCAGGGCCGGGCCAGGACCTTGTGGGGGTTTCCAGCTGCATTCATGTTCCAGCTGCGAGGCCACTCGGCATGGCTGCAGAGCTGCCCCTGGTCTTGGCCAGATGGTCTCTTGAGCAGCGGGGGTTTCTCCCCTCTTTCCCCTGCCTGGCAGCAGCCAGTCACAGTGGGGAAGGGCTTAGTGGCAGGATGTTAACAGCCATGGAGGCCCAATCTGGCTGGGACACAGCCTTCTCTCCTCCTCTCCCCCTGCCCAGGGCTTGGCAGGCTTCCCGGGAAGAGGCCTGGGCCTCAGCAGGGGCCCGCCCGGCCCAGCCCCCTGTGACAAGGAGGGACTCATGTCCACTTGTTACCTCTTCTCAGGCCAGAAGGAAAGAGAATTTCCCAGGATTTTTCCCAATTTTTAGTCCAGAGACATATCCAGCTCTTTAATTGGTTCTATAGGTTGTCAATAGTCAAAGCTAGTCACTGGTTTTGCCACAGCTTTTCTTCAATCAATGCAAAACCAGCACAGCTTATCACATCTGAACAAATATTCAAAAATACACTCTGAAGGACAAATTAGTCTGAAATATTTTCCACACAATGTCTGAAAATACCACCACAATGAGATCAAGTATTCTTATACTATACTCCACTTTCCACTATAAGCAAGACATGAGGCAATAACGTCAACTAGTCAGGAAAAAAATGAAACAAAGCGAAACAAAACTTTGAAGTGTGCAAACCAAGAGTTTGCCTTGTCTTGATGCTTAGATCATTACTCCACAACCACACTCACATTGCAGCATAAGGATGCCTCTAGGCACATTAACTATGCCTCTGGGCCCTTCAGGATCACCAACCATTAAAATTCAGCAAACTGCAGCAACAGCCACTAAACAGAGAAAGAAGGCACCAAATGCAGATGCCCTGAATGCTGACCATACAAAGTGTTGATGATTTACACAAACTCAGAAAAAGCAAAGCAATTGTGGGGTTTGTGTGAACAGCCACATAACAAGGCTACTCTTGTGAGTGTACATGGCTTAGTTGCACAGAAGGCTGTTTCATGTTCTATTCAAAAATCAAAATACTTACTAATCATTGCCAACATATCATCTGCCACTATATAAGACCATCCTACATAAATAAGAGGATATACACTCACTTGCAAGTGGAAAGACCAAAGATAGACTCACAGCATTTAAGGGTTCCAGACAGGGCCAGGATAGTAAGTGAGGTGTCTGTAATGAAGAAACTGAAGCTCACAGAGGTCTGAAGAACAGGCAGAACTAGAAAAAAAATTCAGTATTTCTCTTTCTTTACCTCATCTCCTGTAATAAGCAAACAAATAACCTTAACTCTTCCCCATGTATTTCACTGAGGAATAGATGAAAAGTAACAGAGCAACTTTGGAGAAGATCTGTTGCAAAATAAATCACCTTGGACAGAGAGGATGCAAGCAAGAGGCTTCAGTATGAGACAGTGATAACAGGATCCTGGTACTTGTTCACTCTTAAAGCTTATCTAAAGTTATTCAGGGTCTTCAGCTCTACCTGAAAATTGAATTATTTCTTCTCAAAAAGTATAAACAGGAATGAAATCTCTCAAACAATTTGCTCATTTACGATTCCACAGTTCTTCAGTAATTACTTTCTAACTTGAATGAAAGGACTTTTAGGTCACGACATGAACAGTTCTTTTGTTGGCTGAAAAGATGATGGATGAAGCACTGGTACAAGGACCTGCTGTTGGAAAATCTAAACCACAGTACCAAAGTTTTAGAGCAGCAAAATTGCTGTGCATTAGCCATATTGCCAGACTCACAGACAGTGCCCAAGATATGGTGACAGACGTGTTTGACCATCTTCATAGTACACCTGTTTTTTATTTCAGAGGTGTAAGTCCTGGTAATATGGACACATATTACCTTGGTAGTTGTTTAAAAAGTTTTCTTGAGTTTCAAAAGCCAGCAAAATTTGTCAAGATGCCTTAGGCAAAATGGTTCCCACAACCCATACTGCTCCACAACACTTACAAAATACCAAAATATCCCATGTAACATCAACCAAGATACACCTATATGACCTCCAGCCACATCTTGCAACCGGAGCAGTGATGGGTTATTTATCCTATATTTGTTTATATTATGAGAGGTGTTTTTACAAAGATTTTTCAGATCTTCTACGAAGATCTCTCTTCCAAAACAGATTAAAAAAGACCTAGAAAGACAAATACAATACATCACTAATGATGGAAAGCATTACCATTTTCATTTTGTTAGATTAACACCTACAGCAATTTCTAATATCAAACCATTCAGCACATACTACACAGGTTCTATTACTGTTCTTTTCACTCAGATGGCATTTTTTGAAGTAAAAAGTCCACATATTACAGGTTTACAAGGGAATAAGCAAGAAAATAGATATCTCACCACAGTTTATGAACCAGATTTTTAGTTCATTAATAGTTCATGACACTATTCACCTTCCAATGTCAGTAGTAGTACATTACTACAAATAGTAGTATGCTTTTCAGAGTCATATGACATACTTTTTTCTAGAGTATAGTTCATAAGAAGCCCTACTAATAAATTGGAGCTGAATTTCTCTCTAGTGAAATTGTGTTCTGAATACTGAATGCATAGAGTATGTTAGAAATTGGAGTTTATTTCTTTTCACTTAAGAAACATACTGTATTTCAGAAGGCAAAAATTCATCTCTACAGTTTACAATTTTTTAAAAACACAAGATTACAGAGGAGAAAGAAAATCCTCTTGGATGACCTCACATTCTGGTGCATTAACAGTGAGCACAGTCAATACAGTGAACTATTCTTAGTTAGCAGTAAATTCGCAAGCATCAGCTGAGGAACAAAGAGACATGCTCCACTTAAAGTAGAACTGAGGCACTAATTGGAACAAAATATTACTTTACTCGAAGACAAATCATAGGTTACATCTGCATGACTGTTTTGAGTCACCAGTTAGACCCTAATAAAAGGGGTGAGTTTTAGACCCTGATTGATTTCTGGGTGCTGTGCTGAAAAGAAAGTATTGGAGCACAGTCCACCCACAGTGCACTTAAAATGATTCAGAGCTGACAGGCAATAAAAGAAATATTGTTCCTCTTCTCATTTAGTAGAGCAAGAATAGCTGTATGCAATTTTATTTCTAAGCTTGATAAGTGAAAAATGACTCATTTTATTAGATAAAGACCATTTAAACAAGCTTGTTCCTATAATTTGCATATTTTGAAAATGAAATTAGTTCATCACGAAATGGTTAAATATAGTATTATGAGATAGGTGAAAGCCTGTAGAATATAAAAATGATTACACACAGAAATTCAATAAAAAGGGAATGTACTAAAAAGGACAACCTGTCTTGAATTTTATGCCCTTCCCTCCATTTACAAATGGATGTGCCAATCAAAACTGCAACTGCAAATTACTTCATCATACATGCGACTCACAAAGCATATAAACAAATGACCTTGTAGCTCTATTGCTTTGCAAGTTCTGCACCCCAAATCAGGCAGGTAATGAGGATTTTACAGGTTGAGAGGATGTCCTCGAATTTATATACTGTCATCTCTTTCACATATTCACACGCACTTTTAATTAATGTATATTGACTGTATAGTCATCTTTCCTCCCTCCATCCTTTTCCCAGCGATACCATCAAAAAAGAATGAGTGATGAAGAGGTAAGTTATGATTACACACCCAAGCTGGAAACAGTTCTGTCAGACTGTTTGCCTGGGTGTTAACAGAGATGTAAAGTAAGATACATTTTGAAAAATCACATTGACACCATTAAAAACTCACAATAGAACTACCACTTCACTATGTACAGTCAAATTATGAATATCCTCTCTGTTGCCAGTTGTTTAATTTTAAAAGTTTAATTTAAGAGGAGTACTGAGGGAAAAAATAACTTCTAGGAGTCAGAGTAGGAGTCAAAAAAGATGATTTAGTTTTTAAGACACCAAACTGGAATTCAGGACACACAGTTCAACCATGTTCACTGCAGATTTTTTTTGTGTATTTTTAAAACCATCTAATTGAATCTCTCCATAAATATCTTTTGTCTACAGCCTATTCGAGCACTACTTCTTGCAGTTTTCATTGATTATGAAACCTAATTCAAATGAGCAAGTTCTAAGAAAAAAAAGTAGAAAACTTGAAATTTTATTGTAGACATAATTTTTCTAATTCCTNTACTGAGGGAAAAAATAACTTCTAGGAGTCAGAGTAGGAGTCAAAAAAGATGATTTAGTTTTTAAGACACCAAACTGGAATTCAGGACACACAGTTCAACCATGTTCACTGCAGAATCTTTTGTGTATTTTTAAAACCATCTAATTGAATCTCTCCATAAATATCTTTTGTCTATAGCCTATTCAAGCAATACACAGCTTATTCAGATCTCTTTGGGGAAAGAAGCAGGGGTTTATGTGTATGACTTCTGCACGTAGCTCACAGGGCCTTGCAATGGCCACTTACACCTGGAAAATGAATAATGAGGTTGTATGACTTTTCTGCTTTCCCCATTACTCATGCCTGAGAGAAGCCCTCAGTGAACATCTACAAAGCAAATTGATTATTTTTCTCCCAAAACCTTTGTCCCTCCAGATGCTCATAAATAAACACAATAGCATCCAGAGGTGGCATGCTCAGAAAACAGTGTTACATCAACCAGTATCATCTCATGTTTTGTTTTACTTTCCCATTTTCCCTTTGCTTTTAAAAACAGATATTGTATCTTTTTCCTGTGTTTTAACAATGTCTACAACAAAGGGAATCCTGATCCACTGGGATTATGGCACCCTTGTGTTGCCAAAAAAGCCCAGTTCCAGCACACTGCCCTGCTGGTCCCTGGGGAGTCCCTGCCCCTCCCCACCCCTACAGAGCACCCCAAATTATGCAGCACCTGGATGTGATTTTGGTACATCACATTGCCCAGAGGAGTTGTGGATACCCTATTGCTGGAAGTGTTCAAGAGCAAGCTGGATGGAGCTCTGGACAGTCTGCTCTGTGGAAGTTGTGCGTGTCCATGGTCAGGGGGTTGGAACTA
>VYZR01097845.1:0-12483 GCA_013400675.1 Oxylabes madagascariensis
ATTTTATTATTATATTATATTATTAAATTAATTATTATTCTATATTAAGTGAATGGTAATTATCATTTCCATAGGAATATCTTTTATTTTACTACAATCCATAAGGAACTCTTTTCTAATTGCACCAGCTGCCAGCCAGAGCCTGACACTCCCTGGCACACATTGAATAAATCCATTAAATACTTAATTTCCCATGGAAAATAAATCACCGATCAAATGCTCTCTTCCTCCCCAGCTGCTCCCATTGCTACCTGGCCTCCTCTCCCTCTTTTCCAGGCATGCAACAGGAGAACAACCTGAAAATCCGGATAGAGCCGGGCTTGTTCGAGTGGACCAAGTGGGTGTCAGGGAGCTCCCTGCCGGCCTGGATCCCCCCCGTGGATTTGGCTGCAGCCACCCTAAGCGTTGATACAACCTACAGGTAGGGACGGAATTTTCACTCCGTCAATCCCCTAATTAGGGGCCTTTTCCTCTCAAAGTCCTGTACCAGGGTTTAAAAGATGAGCGGAACCCGTAGCTTTGATTTTCAAAGGTGTTTATTCTGTTTCTCATCTCAAGGCCTGACNCGGGATCACAGGGGCTGGGGTTGCTCCTTTGAAGGTTTAGCACCAAACCCTGTTGAGTTTTGAAGTTTAGGCAGTGACTGGAAGAGCTGCTGAGGCTCCCAAAATGAACTCGGAGCAGGCTCAAGGCTGCCGTGCTGAACATGACCTGAAAATTATATATAAATATATATATAAAATAAAATTTGGCTTGTTATAAAACAAATTTCCCACATCACTGGCAATTCCTCCTGATCATGGAGGTTTTCTTTCCAGCACTCCTTGTCCTGGGATCTTTCAGGTTTCCAAGGAACTCCCAGTGGGTTTTTAACACTTTTCCTGAAACTTGCGAGTTTGGGCTCCTGCAAGGGCTTGGTGACAAATATTTTATGTCAGAGCTTCTGAGCTTTATGAAATCCTGGTGTTTCCCAGCTGTGTTTAAGAACCCTCAGGTGGAATAAGCAATTGAAACACTGAAAGTTAAATAAAAGAAGGAAAAGGTAAAGGAAAAAAAAAAAAAAACAACTGATTTTTTTCGTAGCTAATTATACCATAAACCACTTCCATCAGGAGCTACTTGTGCTGTGTCATTGCAGCCTGCAGCTAAAATTCCAGCACTTCCAGGATATCTAAATAAAATTCCTCACGCTGTATTTATCCCTGGAAGGGCATCACGTGGCTGACAGCAGCAGAGTGAGTCAGGAGAGTTTCTGCCTCCAAAAATCCATCTTCTGGGAAAACCACAGGGAATATTCTCAGTGTGAGGGAAGAGCTGCTCGTGTGTGGTCAGCTCAGGTGGGGCAGGCAGAGAGAGCTCTGTCCCCTCTCCCAAGGAGAATTCCTGTGGAGGGAAAATTCCGTTTTTCTTGCACTCCAGAAGGAAAATGCAGCTCCTGCTGCCAGTCCCAGTGCTGTCCTGCTGGGACAGCTTCTCCTGTCTCACCCTGACTTGATGTGGGTGGGAGAGCCCTGAAATCCTCTAACCAAGGACACAGGGATGTCGCCCTGGTTTAATGTTTTCGTTTCTGAAAAATTTCTTTTCCAGGAAAACTTCTGTAAACAAGAGAAATGTTTTTGTAACTGTACCTGTGTTTATCCATTCTTTCTCACAGGAGAGGTTTCTTGATGAACATCTGTTTTAACCAATGTGATTGAAGAGGTTTGCCTTTGTTTCACCAATCAAATTGGTCTGTGTAAAATACTGTATAAGAGAGTCACATCTCAAAAAATAAACTTGATTTCTCTAGCCTTCTGAGCGAGAGTCTGTGCCGTTGTTTGATGTTCAACAACGACACAGGGAACCAAAAAATCATTGAACAGCTTGGGATGGAAGGGATCTTAGAGCTCATCCCATGGGTGGGCACACCTTTCACTGTCCCAGGGTGCTCCAAACCCCGTCCAACATGGCCTTGGGGACTTCCAGGGATCCAGGGGCAGCCACAGCTTCTCTGGGCACCCTGTGCCAGGGCTGCCCACCCTCCCAGGAGGGAATTTTTTCCACAAACCAGCCCAGCTGAGCCCGGAGGAGCATCCCCACTGCAGAAGGAACAGGAGCACACTCAGCCTGCCATGGGCTGCCTCCACGGACTGGTCCCCACCAGAGGAAGCTGTTCTCATTTTCCCAAATATCTCCATGCAGGAATGCTAAACAAATCATTCTTGGAGTTTAAAGATCACCACAGCAGCTCTCAGTTCTGGGGACTGAGTTTCAGAACAGATACTTCCAGATGAATCACAATTTGCACTTAGAATATTTTTGCTTTTATCATTTACTGAGCATTTTTTCCTGCTCACAGACCTTGCACTTGGAATTCTTTATTTTTACCATTTACTGGAAGTGTATTTTTCTCCTCACGGACCTTGCACTTAAAATTCTTTGTTTTTACCATTTACTGGATGTGTTTTTCTCCTCACAGACCTCATATCCCTGTCAGCAAGTTGGTGGTTTCTGAGTCTTATGATACCTACATAAGCAGAAGTTACCAAGTGACAAAGGAAATCATCAGTGAATGTAAAGGCAAAGGTGAGTGCTGCACAGGGGGTGAAAACCCAGCCAGGCAGGCTGGGATGTGAATTCCAACATTCCAGACCAACCTTTCCCTCTTAGCGGATGAATTCCCACCCCTGAATCTCTCATCCTCTCTCCCAGAAGTGTTGGGAAGTCCTGCACCAGAGCTATAATTTCAGATCCACTCACAAGAGAGGTCCATAAAGTTAAATTGCAGAATTATTTTAGGGATCCTGACCCAGCTGTTTCTTTCCCAAGGGAATAAATGAGTTATTTCCCCTGTGCTGTGTGTTCCCAGCATTAAATGCAGCATTTTCCCTCCCCTCTCCGAGCTCCTCCTCCAAATTATATTCCCATAAAGACCTTAGAACATTTCTCCAAACACAATATTGAAAATCTTTTAAAAATCCCTAGCTGTTATTGTTCAGCCACAGCATTCTGAGAATTCCTAAATTCTGGTGCTTTCACTGATTTCATCTCACTGACCCCTCTCTGCATTTTAGGCTTTGATTTGAATGGTTTGACATGAAATTCAAAAGCACAGTGGGGCATTGGCTGTAAAGGATCTTGGAAATGGAAATGTAAAGCTGCCACTGTGGAAAGCCAGCCAGTGAAATTAAAGTGTTTGTTGTAATAGGAATTAATTTTTGCGTAGGCAAAAAGCATCTGCTTCCCAACACAGCTGAAACCTCGCTGGAATTCTTGTTTTCTCCAGAAAGCATTTTTAAATGAAGGAGGAGTGAGTTAACCATCACCCTGAAAATTGAGCAGTGCCCTAAACGTGTTAACAAATCACATTTCCCCCTTAATTCGCCGTTTGATGCGTGGTGAGATGGCAAAATGCTTTAAATGGCTGCTTGATCTTGGGCACCAACCCCTAAATCTGGCTTTGCCTCCCTCCTCAGCCCGTGTTTCTCATTTCATTTCAGGAAATAACATCCTGATAGTGGCTCATGCATCTTCCCTGGAGGCCTGCACCTGCCAGCTCCAAGGGCTGTCTCCTCAGAACTCCAAGGATTTTGTACAGATGGTCCGAAAGGTAATTGCCGGCGAGGAGCAGAGCCCTGGCTCTGCAGGGACAAAAACAATCTGCAATCTGCTGGAGCAGGCTTTGTTCTGAGTTCTACTCATTTCAGGAGTCAGGAGGCTGAGGGAGGAGGGTTTGAGAGGCTGGGGCAGGGTGTGGGGTCAGGTGTCCACCTAAAATGGGTTTGCAGGGACTCTTTGGTGCTGTTTGGGGTCAGATCTCCACCTAAAATGGGTTTGCAGGGACTGTTTGGTGCTTTTCGGGGTCAGGTGCTCACCTAAAATGGGTTTGCAGGGACTCCTTGGAGCTTTTTGGGGTCAAATCTCCACCTGAGATGGGTTTGTAGGGACTGTCTGGTGCTTTGTGGGGTCAGATCTCCACATAAAATGGGTTTGCAAGGACTCTTTTGTGCTTTTTGGGGTCAGATATCCACCTAAAAGGGGTCTGCAGGGACTCTTTGGTGCTGTTTGGGGTCAGGTGCCCACCCAAAATGGGTTTGCAGGGACTCTTTGGGGCTGCTTGGGATCAGATCTCCACCTAAAATGGGTTTGCGGGGACTCTGGTGTTTTGTGGGTACCAGGGGCTGTGCAGAGAGCCCCAGACCCCCTCAGCACAGCCAGCAGGGCACTTCAGCCCTGCAGCACTTCCCCTTCTCATCTGAAGAGCTGCTAACCATCAAAAGGCTGGAAATTACAATGGGTTTTTTCACTTCCTCTCCTTTCCTGCCCTCTGCCACCCTCGCAGAGGCTCCCTGGGATATCCAGAGCTCATCAGGGAACCCCTGAGCTGCAGGAACATCCGTATTTCCCCCAAAGCTGTGCTGGTTTGGGACCACGTTTGGTTTGAGCTGGTCTCTATTTAAACCTACATTCCATTTAAAACTCCATTTTTAAACCCTATATTTCATTTAAAACTGTATTTTAAAACCTGCATTCTATTTAAAACTACATCCCATTCAAAACTATATTTTTAAACCCTAAATTCCATTTAAAACGGTATTTTAAAACCTGCATTCTATTTAAAACTACATCCCATTCAAAACTATATTTTTAAACCCTAAATTCCATTTAAAACGGTATTTTAAAACCTGCATTCTATTTAAAACTACATCCCATTCAAAACTACATTTTTAAACCCTATATTCCACTTAAAACTACACTCCATTCAAACCTACATTTTTAAACCCCCATTCCCAGGGTATAATCTGATTTTTCCCCAGTATTCTGCACAGGCAGTGGTGCACAGCCTGTCAATCACCATCTGAAAATGGACTTGGGGAGAGGGAAAGAGAGAAAAAAAAGGGGAAATTATGGGGTAGCACAGCAGGGCTTCATCCCTTGGGATTGCCCAGCTCAGTCCTTGCTTTTTTTTGCCTTAATTGCCATCTCTCTCCTCGCAGATTCCCTACCTGGGGTTTTGCTCCTGCGAAGAGCTGGGGGACACTGGTGTTTGGCAGCTCACAGACCCTCCCATCCTCCCTCTCACTCATGGACCAACTGGAGGCTTTAACTGGAGAGAAACCCTCCTGCAGGAGTAGGGAGAGCCCCAGCAAGGACAGCCCAAGGCCTTTCCCAGCGTTGGAGAACGTCTCTTCTTCTTCTTCTTCCTTGTGTTTTATTGACAGCGGGGAAAAAAAACCCCTCATCGTCTGTCCAGTGGGTCACAAAGCATATCTCACACAGCCACAGCCCTGCCAAAAGTCTCATTTACGGCACAAGGGGCTGATTGGAGAGGGGAAAAAAAAATATTAAAATATAGCTTGAGGTTCCTGCAGAGCGTGGAGTCAGCTCGGGGTGGGTTTCCCCACCTCGAAGGGAGCTCTGGTGACACTTTCGCTGCCCCACGGTACAAACAACGAGCCCTGTGTGTCAGGCAGGATGCTGAGGTGGTTTTCTCACTGCTGTTTTTGCAAAGCGTCCGCAGGCTTGTTCAGCCCCTCGTGCTCGCTCCACTCCCAGCCCCCAAAGCCTCAGCACCTTCCATGAAATTAAAAATGTGGCCCCAAGGCTGGGAACGAGTCCAGCGTTGCCTCTGCAGGCTGCACCAGGTGATTCCTCTCCTCTGCCCGAGCAGGCAGAGAGGGGAGTGCTCAAAATGTGTTGGATGTTGTGCAGGGATTGGTTGGGGCTGAAGAAAATTCCAAATCAGAGGAAAATTCCGAATTTCACATCATTTGCAGTTCGAGCATCAGAAGCTGGGAGGAATTTCTCAGAAGCGGAGATAAAAGAAGCCTTTTCCAAGCAAAGCTGAGCGATTCAGGAAGTTCAGATTTGGGTTTTTATTCCTTTACTTTGGTTGTTGAAATCCACCTGCGTGCCCAGACACGGCCTAAAAGGTTTGTGCCAGATCAATTCCCTTCAGAAGGTTTGGAAGAGGGGTTTTCCCTTTTTACACTGGGATTTTTGTGCTGGCCATTCCCCCAGCGGTGGCTTTGAGTCCCTTTGGTGAGATTTTTCATTTGATGGGATGAAAAATCTGCTGGAATTCAGCTGGAATTCCGAGTGCTCTGCTTCCTTACCCTTAATTCCCAAATGCCATCTGTCATAAAGACAAAGCGGCGAGAAAAACCCCAGCACGCTTCCATTTAGGAACAACATTTGATGCTGTTTATCCAGGGAGGGAAGGGTTGGGATTTGGGGGAAAGTGGAAGAAGAGGGTTTCCAAGTTTGAGATCACAAGGGGGATCCTCTTGAGCTTGCTAAAAGCAGCTGCATCCCAAAATACACCACAGAGGGTATTTATAGCATGAAGTTACATCAGAGCAGGGGTTTTTAGGATCAGAATTATCTAAAATTATCAGCCTTGGGTCCAAAAGATGCTGCAGACACCTCAGCAGTGCAGGCTTGCTGCCAGCAGGTACTTAAAAATTGGTTTAAATGGGATGAAAGGGATTTAGGCACACTCCTTCCTTGGTCTGGGCCACAATCTGAGTATTTTCCAGGAACAGAATCACCCCAGAACGGTTTGGGGTGGAAAATCCCTCAAAGCCGATCCAGTTCCGTGAGCAGGGACGCACCAGGTGGGCCTTGGATGCTTCCAGGGATGGGGCAGCCACAGCTGCTCCAAACAAATGGAAACCACCAAATAATAAAGCAAAAGCACGCTGAGGTGTTGCAGGAGAGGGTTTGTGCTCAAAGTGCTGAACGCCCTCGTTTGAAACGCGTGAGAGGCACAGAATTCAACATTGGCCAGACTTGCTGTTTATTAATCGGAGAAAAATTGAGTTTTGGGTGGATTTTGGTGGATTTTCCCCTGGGGCAGGGCTGGTGTCACCTCCCCCAAGCTGCCACAACAACCAAGGAGGGACAAAGTGCAATTCCCTCTTCCCAGGAGAGGTGAAGGAATTGGGATGGAACCGATCCTCAGTTTGGAGCTCACCAGGGAGGGCGCAGCACATCCTGTCCATGTTCACAGGCAGCAGAGAGCCCATCCTGGGTAATATCCCAGATTGTCCCACAACCCATAGGAAAATCCCATTATTTCTACCTTTAGGACTGTGTAACACGCTCATAAAGTGCTTTATTAGAGCAGGGATGGAGCTGAAAAGTCAGGGAGAAAATTGAGGACAGGGCAGGAAGAAAAAAACAACCTGCTCCTGCGTGGTTTTATCGCTGTCAGGTTAATTTTTAATTATCATTTGAACTCTTTTTGGCTGTGTACAGACATTCTAAAGAGCATTTCTGGCTTGTTTTCCTCCATGCAAAAAGTTTAACATTAAATATTTGACAATCACACCAAAAAAACAAATTGGGTTGCTGAGGCGTGTGAATTCTCCGGATTTTTTGTTTCATGCCAGCAAGGTGTAAATTGGGGCAAGAAATCTCCTTATATTCTAATATTTATCGCCAGTAGTAGGAGTGGAGGCTGCTCAGGTCCTGTTGGATTTGAGTGACATTAAAAGAAGTTTCTTTAGAAGCACGAAACAGAGAGGGAGCAAAAGCTGAATGCACAATTTGAGTGGTGTTAGCTGCTCTTTGATATAGTAATAGAGAAAAAAGTGTTCTGGTTGAGGAGGTAGATGTTAAAATACTCTTCTTTAAATATATATATATATTTTTGGATGTTTGGGAAATATTTTGACAATTGTAGTCTCGTCTAGAATTGGGTGTCAAGGATCACAGGGAGGAAAATCTTATTTTCTTCAGCATTTTGAGTTTTCTTGGGGGTTTGTTTTAAGCAGTCTGGTGTTGAAAAGGCCTTTTGGGGAAAAAAAAAAGAGAAAAAAAAAAAGAGAAAAAATTCCTTTTAAATTTATAATTGAGAGGTTAAGAAAAGAGAAGAATTGCTGCTTCACTTTCACCCCATTGCTGCTCATTAATGTGGATTTAATGTCACTCCAGTGTTTTGTCCCAGAACATTAAAACTTCATCTCTCCAAAATCTTTTCCTTCACTGCGAGCTGCATCAGATCCCAAATTTTATTCCAACAGCACTTCCCAGGTTTTTCCTTCTCTTCACAATGAAGGAAAAAAGCTGCAAACCTGCCAAGAATAAATGGTTAATTTTCATAATTTGCAATGTATGGCTTAGAAAAAGACAAGAATTAAATTGACATTACACTCAAACCAACAGAGCTTTGCTTTTTTATGCAAAATGAGGATCCAGACCGTGATAACTTCAGTCAAAAATTGATATTTCCCTTTTCACTCCGGCTGAGCAGTTTCAGACAGAAGTTGGCTGAGGCCAGGAGCCTCCTTCTGCTGTGAAATTCTGGTGAGTTTAATCAGTTTAATCAGTTTTATCCCCAAATAATGCCTTTGGTTTGTGGTTTGGGTTCGTTTCTTTCAAAAGAGGCAGAGAGGAAATGATTTTGAAGTGACAAATAGGAGCGATGGTGATGGCAGAGTGCTGGGGACGGCAATCAATGAACAAAATAATTGTAATTAACAGTGGCTGTGATTGGCTGCAAACGCTCTAAATCACTTCTTGCTGCTCCCCACTTCCTCAAATTCGTTCCCCAGGGAATCTTCATGACCCACAACAGAAAATACTCAGCCAGTTCCTTTATTATTTCTCATTAAAATGTATTTTCTGAACTTTCTCTCCATGACATCTCTTCAGACTCGATGTTATCAACTTTTGTTTGTTTCATTTTCAACCTTGTATCATTCTGTTTATTATGTTTTTTTTTTTTAATTTAGTGTGAGCAGATTGTATTTATTTGAGAAAAAAAAATGTTTGCCGTTTAAAAAAACCCAATAATTGCATTGCCAAAAATAGCTGTAATTACCTGTGACATCTGTATTTTTTTATTTTGGGGGTGGGGCAGGCAGGGGGGGTGGGTGGTTGTTTTTAATCTCAGTTTTGAGCGCTAACAACTGTTAAAACAACCACTGCATTTTAATTTGCTTCTCACATTAAATGGAATTCTCGGAAATCAGACAAAAATATCTCGTAGGTGATTTAATAAAGATACCAAGCACCCTTCCTATTTCAGATTCCCTCTGGAGTGTGGTGGAATTTTGAGCTGCATTTTTCTTTTCCTGAGGCTGAAAGTCATTCTCTTGAAAGCAGATGGCACAAAATTCTCTTGACTCCGGTTTTCCATGCTCAGGGATGGGGTTTTCCCTCTGGATTCAGTTTTTCCCCGGAGTTATTTCACTCTCAGGTTTGGATGTGTGGAACCGAAGGCACAACTTTCAAACCAAACTTACTTTTCCAACAAATCTTTCTTAATCTGGATTTCTTTTTTTTTTTTTGTCTTTCGACCCAGCTGCTTTAAATTCATGACCTGCAGCTCTGTTTTCCAGTAAAATTGATTATTGACAATGAACACAAAAACCACAGCTTTTATTAACCAAACACCCACTGAGCGATGCACTTCCCTGCACCTGGAAATTTCATGGAAACAGTTCCTAATAAATCAGGAAAAAAACACACATTGTGTTTATAATTAACCATTTTGTCCACTTCACTCAAGCACACAAAGGTTTTAGACCCCAATTATCTTACTAAATTCAGTTTATTTTGGCAGTAATAGTTGCCCACACCACATTTTGAGCGGTTGCAAAGGAGAGCCAGAAGAGGATCTGCCAAAAAACTCTTTTTTGGAAATGGCAGGTTGTAAGATAGACTTGGATAAATGTGATGTCAGTGGTTATCACACACCTGGGGGGACACAAAGCTGGAATAACCAAACCTGCAAGGGGCCAGGGGAAACCAGAATTGTCCCCATCCTCTTCCCCAGCACCTCGGCAGGTTCTGCCTCCGCTGCAGAGCCACAAACCACAGGCAGCAATTCCCTTTTCCCATCGCTGCTTTCTCCAGCATCCCTGCGGGCAGGGCCGGCCAAAAACTTCCTGGAGCAGCAGCACTGGGGCACAGGAGTGTCAATTTTTATTTATTTTTTTTTAATCCAGGGATTTAAAACGAATTTTCAGGCAGCCTTGGCACATCCACCAAACACGTGCTGCCTTCCTGAGCTTGGGG
This sequence comes from Oxylabes madagascariensis, assembly GCA_013400675.1. Taxonomy (NCBI): domain Eukaryota; kingdom Metazoa; phylum Chordata; class Aves; order Passeriformes; family Timaliidae; genus Oxylabes; species Oxylabes madagascariensis. The sequence continues at coordinate 10,006 of VYZR01097845.1, forward strand.
GATGAAATCCTGCGGCATCCCAGCAGCAGGGTGACCCCAAACCCATATTTCCCTGATCTTTTACCTTCTCCATGCATCCCTCCCTGAGCTTGGGGGATGAAATCCTGCGGCATCCCAGCAGCAGGGTGACCCCAAACCCATATTTCCCTAATTTTTACCTTCTCTGCGCATGCCTTCCTGAGCTTGGGGGATGAAATCCTGCAGCATCACAGCAGCAGGGTGACCCCAAATCCCTGTTTTCCTAATTTTTACCTTCTCCCTGCATGCCTTCCTCAACTTGGGGGGTGAAATCCTGCGGCATCACAGCAGCAGGGTGACCCCAAATCCCTGTTTCCCTAATTTTTACCTTCTCCCTGCATGCCTTCCTCAACTTGGGGGGTGAAATCCTGCGGCATCACAGCAGCAGGGTGACCCCAAATCCCTGTTTGCCTAATTTTTACCTTCTCCCTGCATGCCTTCCTCAACTTGGGGGGTGAAATCCTGCGGCATCACAGCAGCAGGNGAAAAGCACTCTAGGTGCTCCATCTCCTCACTCCTGCTGGAGGAGGCAGCTGATTTAGATCTCCTTTGTCTTTCAGACACAGGAGAGTGTGACAGGTTCGTATCTGATTGTGTCAAACAGTCTCAGGATCTAAGAAGGATCTAACAGAAGATCCAAGAAAGGAAGGAGTGAGGCAGCAATCCACGCCCAGGATCCTGCAGGCTTCACTTCTGAGCTTTGCAGGAGAAATGGATGCATGATCCTGGGGCTGGGGCAATATTCCCTCTCCCTCCTTGACGGGTGCTGGAGCAGAGACCACTGCAGGGCTGCTGCTGACAATTTTTTAATTCTCAGTACAACCCCTCTCCCCCATTTTGCACAGACTCCTGCAGGATGAATTTGTAGCTGCTGCCTTGGCTTCCAGAATTAATTCAGCTCCATTTACAGGTCAGCAGCCAGGACCAAACTCATTAAATGGGGTGGCTCTGTGGGTTACAGGCTCACAGATAACTAATTCTGTACCAAAACTAACTCGTTAACAGGGTGAGTGTGGGTTACAGGTTCACAGATAACTCTGCACCAAAATTAACGCATTAAATGGGGTGAGTGTGAGCTACAAGCTCACAGATAACTAATTCTGCACCAAAACTAACTCATTAAATGGGGTGAGTGTGAGCTACAGCTCACAGATAACTAATTCTGCACCAAAACTAACTCATTAAATGGGGTGAGTGTGAGCTACAGCTCACAGATAACTAATTCTGCACCAAAAGTAACTCATTAAATGAGGTGAGTGTGGGTTACAGGCTCACAGATAACTCTGCACCGATGCTCTCAGTGCAAGTCTCAGTGCAAGGAGCTCTCTGTCACTTCCTGGGGGCTCCAAGAATAGCAACCAGAGCAGAGCCACTCTGCTCGGTGAATCCTGCAATTCCCAGCACAGAACTGCTGCCCTCTCTTGCCAAGATCTATCCCTTGATGGCAGAGTGGCTTTTCCAGGTGGGTTCCACATGGTACAAAAGGCTCCACCATCCCTGGGGCTGCCATGGTGACCATTTAGGGGTCACATTTAGTGACCACCGTGGCCGCAGAGCAGTGCCCCTGTGCAGGGAAGAGTTGCCCCGTGAGTCACGCTCTGAACAAAACCCACTTTCCGGTGGTCTCCCATGGAAATTCCATTTATAAATCACCCCCAGCTCTCCTTGCTCAGCCTGGCTGCTGTCACCCCCAAAGGTGTGATGTGCCAGACCCCACGCTGCTGCTGGTGACAGGAAGCAGTCACGGGGACAGAAATACCCGAGGGGCCTGTGGAAAACCACAGACAGCCCCCAGCTGCCTCTGAACAACTCTCACCTCCTGCCACAGCTCCTCTCAAGGACACTCACAGCCACAGTCCCCGTGGGAAACTGCTGCCTTGCAGGGAGCCAGGGCTGATCCTAGAGGTGCAAAAATCAGCTCCAGCAAAATGCCTGACAAAAAAAAACAACTTCATTTCTGGGCAATTTAATGTTTTTAAGAAGGTGAAAATCTTCCCCGAAGCCCAGAAAGATTCATTTCCCCAAGCTGCAGTGGGAACGGGCAGCCAACAGCTACCTGGAAAATCAAATCAAAACACACGAAACAGGAATGAAAACAAAACTCTGCTGCTGCCTGTTTACTTAAATCCAACCCAGGCACCAATCTTAGTATTCTCCAGGGCATGGGTTTTGTCTGGAGAAGGCAATTCATTCCAGGTCATCAAATATTTTCACAAAGTGTTTTATCTGCCTTAGAATGTCTGGAGAGAAAAAACACATTTTACTGCCCGCCTGTGAAATGAGCTGGGAGAAGAGAGAGTGAAATTTCATTTTAGCAACCTGTGCCAGGCCAGGTTTGAGGGTTTTTTTTCCAAAAGAAGCTTAATTTCTGAATAAAAAAGCCTCATTTTTAGAGGTGTTGGGAAATCAGTCACTGCTTAGTCACACACTGAGCAAATCAGGTTCAACAGCTCCAGAATG
>VYZR01097846.1:14719-56347 GCA_013400675.1 Oxylabes madagascariensis
AATTTCTGATATATCAATTGTTCAATAAAACTTTTTATAATTTTATTGGCGTTTCATTTATAACATATAAATTGCCTCAATCAGCCAACCTTTTTTCAAATTAAAAAGACATATGGTTTCATAGTGTGAAAAGGCAGTTGGTGCTGCTCACTCACTCAATAGCTCTGTGACAGTGACACTCTATCAGCTCCTAGAAGACAGCAGGTTTTCCCACTGCTTTGTCATAGAGCCTGAGCAGCGGGTTTCCCACATGATGGCACCTCAGGGATTCCTTTTCCAATGGGAGTGTTTGTGAAGTTTGTGTGCACAGTGCAGGGATGGTGCTGCTGTCTTATCAATTGCATCTCATGTTTCTTTCAGCTCCTTATCCCCATGTGCAAATCATGGTGTTAGGCACGTTGTGTGGGTTGCTTGTATGTGTTGTTCATATCCGATACAGGCTTTTTTAGCTGGGGTGATGTGAGGCCAGAAGGTGGATTAAGACAGAATGAACAGAGTGATTCAGAAATCTGTGATTGGTAAAGGGTTGTCACTAAATGGGGGAGTTTTAATTGAACTCTGCAGCCTTGGCTGCTTTCCTCCAGGCTACTCACTGATCCTGACAGTAACAAATAAGGTAAAAATCTTTGTGATGGGTATCTTGTAGATATCATGGAGGCTTCCCCGTGCCAGTGATGAACAGTGGGCTGCTGGGTGAGCTGTCCAAAATGCTTGGCTGTACACGTTGCATTGCCAGATGTACACAAAGCTATTGTGAAAGAACATTGGAATAAGGAAAGAAAATACTGGGGGGACATTTCAGCCAAGTGACCTTGAGAGAAACATCTACGACACTTTATACAAGTGCAAGAAACCGGTTCCTCCTTAAGAGAGGGAGAAGAGTAATGTCCAAAGGCTCAACCACAAGAGCCTTTCCAGCTATCAGGGCAAAATTTCTCTCCTCCTTATGGCCAGCCTGAGGAAACAAGAAAAGGTGTAGGAAAAAGGATTAATTTCTTGGAATGTCTTTATTGCCTCCTTCTCAGCACATGTCCTTTAAAGGAGATGATACAGGAGACTAATTACTGAGGTTAATGTTCTGAAATCCTTCCTTACTCAAGGCTATTTATGTGGTTGGGGAGATTTTAATACCTGCAATCAGTCACAGCTTCACAGGGGAAGGTGCTGACCTTTTGAAGACTATGGGGCTTAGGCCCCTGAATTCAACAGTCAGATTTTGCCTGAAATCCTCTTTTTATTTCAGCCATCACAGAAATCCCAAAAGGGTTGGTTGCAACAAAACATTTGCAATATGAATGCAAGAAAATGTAAATCCTGACTTAAAAAGGGATGCATCTCTCCATCTGTTCCGATGTCTATTTAGAAACTTTCATTTTTTTTTGGTGATATTAGCAGCTTCTCTCATCAGGGAGGATTCCAGGTGGCTACTGTTCTGCCCTGAGTCCCTTCAGAGCATGGCACAGAGGAGGAGCTCTGCTGCTCTGGGATGATGTGCTGCTGGAGAAGAAATAAAACTGCCCTAAGGCAGGCTCACAATGCAACAGCCTAAAGGAAGATCTGGCATGTGCCCAAAATGTCTATTCCCTTCTGCTTTCCTGGTGCTTCATCAATCATATCACCCGTGTGTCATGATTGTCAGCATGGAGAAAAATATTCGGAGTGTTCTGGTTTCCTCTTACACTGGCAGGGTGGTTTGTTACTGGAAAAAAGAATGTACCTTTTCATGAATACTAGTTCCTTAAATCAGGAATATCCACCTGGGAAGAGAGCCCACAGAAACAAACCCACTATAGTAAAAGTCTGTGAAGCTCTACAATTTATACTTTTTACAGGAAAATGAATATGGATATGTTAATCCACATTAACATACACATGGTTACATCAGATAGACAAAAAAAGTGAACTACATTCAGAACAACCTGTTTTTCATACATGCAGACACCCAGACCTGCTCTGGGTGCCAGGTGACAGTCTTCTTTGGAGCTGTGGAAGCTCCTGACTCCAGAGAGTCAGCAGAACTCTCACGGCTCTGGTTACCGATGTCTGCCCCTCAAACAAGACACAGAACCTGCATTCTTCATAGAAAAAGCCGGCAAAACCCAAACAAGCCACACTCCATGCTTGCTGCAGAGTGTGTCTTCTAACACACCAAGAAGCAACGAGATAAGGGTGCAAGGACCATTTCTTTTCCTCCTCACAGGCCACCTTTGAACATTGATAGAGGCACCAGTAGAGCAAAAGTTCTTAAAGCAGTTAAGAACAAGCTAGGGAAGCTCGGCCTGCACCTTGTCTCCTCAAACCACCTTGCCTCTAAAGCACCACACCAACGTAGCCTCAAGTGTCTGAGTCAAAAGGACAGCTACATCAGCTTTGGCATCCTTTACCTTAGAGCTACTGAACCGAGCACCTTCACACAAGTTTATTTCTTTTCCTCTGGGATGTCTATGTCACACATTTTATTTGATGTTAAAATATTTCACCATTTTTTCTGCTACATAAATAAACAGATTTTAGCTGAATTATATGGAAAATACTATTTTCATATTTTCAAATTTTTCATAAAGTAATATTAGATAAGCCACCACTTGGACTGAGGGCAAATGTAGCACATTAATAATTTTGAAACATTTTAAATATCAGAAATGTGTAAAATGAAGATTGCATTCAAAGTTTTTTTACCACCTTTTTACCCACCCTCAAAGCCTTGAGCAAGGGAATAAGTGTAGCTTCAAATGGAAACTTTAGTAGAATTCAATTTTAAATTCAGCAGTCGCTAATGTTATATCCTTTCTGTGGTAAAGCTGAAATGCCTGGCTCTCTCTGTGATTCCCTGGCTGTAGGCAGCATTCTCCATGTACTTTTCCAGAGATTAGAGGCACTTTCATAATGCTGATTTTGGTGGTGCATCTTCCTTGTTTCTTTCTTACTTGAGGGCAAACCCAGATGATCTTGTTCTGAGGATCTCTGACAGTGGCTATTCCATGTCTGGCAGTCACTACAATCTAATTCTGCTGGACATAATTACCATAATTTATTCCCTGTAGTTGGTTTTCAAAAATAGAAGTAGGTATGATCCTTGCTCTACAAGGCTCACACAAAAGACAGAGAATTAAGAAGACTGGCAGGGGAGAAAAAGTAAAAGAAGCAACGGCTATGGCAAGTACACAGAGATAAATTAAATCTAAATTAGTCCTTTGGTGTGATAGTGAGACTGAATAAGCGAGTTTATTAAAGGGAAAAAATATAATTCAACTAAAAGATAGAGATGCATGAATAGCTCTCAGAATAACACACAGACCAGCAGCATTCTAATGGTATAAACCCTACACTACAATTGAAAAAGCCTTTCCTTTGGTTCAAATCACTTGTCTCTGGTGTCACCCTGTCAGTGTGATCCAGTTAGTAGCTTTGTCCTTCCTTGGGACCCCGTCTCTCTCCTATAACTGACTTTAAAATGCATCATTATCTCATTTCCTTGTCACATCCCAAATTGTTTTTAGAGTCTGTCGGGCTCTCCACAGGCGATGAAAAAGCTGTGAGCGCGTGCCTTGATGTCCAGACCCCTCAACAGACCTTGGATCACACTTCATCTTCCAGGCTGGATACTCTTGTTGCATGAGGATTTCCTGAAGGTAAGGAAGCCCTTTTGTAAGGCAGGGATGGGGCTGCTGCAAACTCCAGACCTGCTTCTTCTCTCAGGGTTTTTCATCTCTGTTAGTACCTGCTGCTGCAGTCTCATACATGCTCCCACGTATTTGTCTTCACCCTGTCCCTGTGATGTGTGGCCCTGCTGCTGTTCCTCCCTGATAGATGACTGAAAAAATTGCTTGAGGTTTGCAGAGGAAACCTGCATGGAACAGGCTTGAGCCTGGCTCTTGTGTGGTCTCATGTGGAGGGGAGATCATGCCTGGCTGAAGTAGCCACACAGAAGAAAGGAGTATCCCAGGCATGAACTCCTGTGGTCACCTAGAAGTGTTACTCCTTTCAACTCTGGGTGCCATGCCCTAGGCTTTGCTGGGTGCTCTTGTGTTTTGCATTTCTACATCCTGAGTGTTTTCTGCTATTTATGGGATTTCAGGCTTTACTCATCTTGTGGCTTCCTGCAAGTCTCTGTGGATGTGTCCTTCATGGATAGCACAGCCATGTGCTCATGTTTATGTGTAGCACATTTTACCTCGTGGGACACTTGGTGTCTCCAGCACAGGGAGTTGTCCCGCCTTCCTTAGCCTTTGAATCAGGCTGCTTTTGTGGAAAAGTCTATATCATAAGAAAGCCTCCATAGCTGGGGAAAAGATATCACTAAAACAATTTATTGCTCCAATTCTGAAATCCTCCTGCAACGTTTACCCAACTATATCACTCTGCTTGCAAGTATATCAGTTGGTTGATTTGTCCTATAAAGCCATGGAATTTTCTCCTTTCCTTTGTGTGCAAGAATTTCTGGATAATCTGGGAGTAGGAAAAGGGATGGTGCCAATTTTGCTGTTACAGCAAGTCACTTGTGCATATTTAGCACTGTCTTTGTGTGTTGATTTCAGGAATCAGTCTCTGAGCCTCCACACTGAGAAGCTGCTCCCAACGTTGTTGTTGCTTCCTGTCTTTCAGGACAGTGAAACATCTGGCCCAAAGCTGCAAGCCACTCTCCACAGTGAGCGTATCAGTGATGGTCAGAGGGAAATGTGCCACCTTCCCGCGTCCCCCCACACACTCAGGGAATGGCACGGGAATTGCAGCTGTGCCGTGATTCCTACCTGTAATTCCTGCCTGCCTGTAATTCCTGCCTGTAGCAGTGGGGCAGGAGCTGCTGTGGTTGAGAAGGGAGCTGAGGGCACCACATGCCGTGGGCAGCTGCCTTGCAGGTGTGGAGCAATGGGAAATCAGGCACTCAGCAAATGCCTGCTTTTCCTGCTGTTGGCTTAGCAGGTGTGTGGGTGTACACGCTGTAGGTGTCTCAGACTTGTTAATAAAGCTAAGGAGATGAGTAAAACTTCACTGCTATGGCATGGTACTTCTGCCACTGCAGTTCATTGGTATCAGTAGTTGGGTGAGAGAGGGGACACTGTGGATGCACAGAACCTTCATCTTCCTGCCATCTTTACCTTCTGATTCCATTTCACTGGGAATGAAACAAATTTACAGTGTTTTGACGGGAAATCTTTCAATTAAAGTTTCTCTTTAGAAGAACAAATAAATCTTGATCTTGTGATTAAGAAGGTACAATTAAGGAATTTAAAAATAAAATGTTTGCTTATGGGGTGTGTTTCATTGATGGTATATAAATTCAATGTAAGTTTAAGATTATGTCTTCCTGAATGTGGCACATATTTTCTTTCATTTTTTTAATGCAAGAAGAATGTTCTGTTATTTTTTAGATAAATAGATAAAAATTTAGATAAATTTAAAAAGAAAGAATATTTACATTTGTAGTTTATTATTGTAAGTTTGCCATGATAGAAGTCTATAAAACACTGTTCTGGGGAAGAAAGTGACCAAAAAATAGCTTTTGAGGAAAAGCAAATAGTGAGGGGAAAGGATGCACTAAGGTAAGACCTCACCAAAAGAACAAAGCACCACAGAGATGTGGCTGGCTACAAGTACAAAGCATAAACACAAAGCACTCTGATTAGTCAACTTGACAAGAAATTTAATAGAGAAATCAAGGTATTTGTAAAACACTAAAGGTGAAACTGCTTGCTGTTTACAACCAGTGTTTTTTATGTTGTATTTCATAAGAACTGCCTGTCTCTGTCCAAGGCAGAACCAAAAAAAGAATAAAATAAATAAGAAATGGTGCATTGTGATCACAATCATAGGCTGTTTATATGTATGCTTCAAATTAAGGGTTTGGTGTCATGGAAACAGCTTCTTCATTTGGAAAGCTCTGCGGCAGTGTGAGAAGAAAAAGACTGGGGAGGGCGAGAGGAAGAGGGAGGGCAGGAGCACGGCCGTGAGGTTTCCAACACCACCGGCTCCCTCCCTTCCCTTCCCCGGAGATAATGGAGCGAACAGGAGGGCAGGGCTCCCGAGCTGCCAGCCTTACCTCGCTCTGGAATAATGCAAATCATTCCCCCTTTGCTGCTTGTCATCGGCAAGGCTGCATGTGGCTTATTTTGTAGTTAATGCACAGTGTAGTCCTAAACACTTTTTAAGGGAATTTTCTGTACTGAAGGGATGTGTGTACATATACACACACACACGCACATACACACACATATACATATATATATATATATATAGATGTGTCATGTATTTTTGTAAATGGACTTTACCTAAATACAGTATTTATCCACTGAAGCAAATGAATCTAGAATTTCTATAAATACTGTTTGTTCAGTTCTGCTTGTGTACATATATGCATAGTAGGTTTTGTGTAATTTTAGTGCTAAAAAGACATTCCCTGTTGCTCCACATAAAAGGAAAGCAGTCATTTGTGTAAAGAGCTTCTAAAATTTACCAGGAGAGAAACCTCTCCAACAAATACTGAATTACAATAGATGGTTGGGAATTAACACCACCGCTTGCATTGTCCTAGCTGCGATGCCAATTTATGCTCATTTTGTGGGCACAGTTCAGATTACTCAGTAATTGATTGCATTAAGCAGTAACAGGAGAGCTTTACAGGGACTAAATTAAGGGCATGTGCTATATTTCTGCTGTGTTGCTGTCATGAACATCACCAAGGAGCTGAAACAGACCAATCCTTTAAAACAGATACTTTTTTTTTTTTTTAAAACATAGTAAAGTTAGATCTAAGATCCTGAGGTGGGATCATGTGAAGGCAGTGGAGATGTTCCCCGCTCCTTCACAACGCTCAGGCTGGCATCACAGAAAGATCTGGTTACAGGGCAATGTGAATCCTTTGCTGCTTTCACAGTGGGGCCAAACATGTCCCTTCCTTGGGCTCCCAGATGATGCTTCCTGGCTGCTCTCCACCTAACTTCCTCACCCAGCTAGGTGTGAAAATTTTGGTGATTTGGGCATCTTGCGATGGTGCCTGGATCTTGGGAGACCTGTTAGACAAGTGGTTTAATTTCAAAACCAGGAGAGAGCTATGTCCCCAGCCCAGGGGGAAGGAGCTGTCCACACCAAAGCAGGGGTTGAGGTTGTAGCCTCAGTATCTTTGGAAAGGGAAGAGCCACTGAGGAGCTGCTGGCTGCCTGTATAAGTGGGCAGCCCCAGGGGGAATGGGGGGGTTGAAGGGCATCCTGGTTTATATGTGTTTTACACGTTTGTATGTGTCTGGTTTATAAGCAGCTTTCACTGGGCTCATTTCCTGCCCTGTGCTCATCCCCAGAGGTGTCTTCTTGTGGTTTTGCTTCCTGGCATGGAGGAGTTTCTGTACCCACTACCTGTTCTCCAGTCTGAGCATGTGGAAGGGCAGGAGAGAAGTTCCAGGGAAAGAACTCAAATGTATTTGTCTGAAACAGATCACTTTGGTTTAAAGTTGTCATTTACCTACCTTCCTTGTATCTGAAAGAAATGGTGTTTCTCTTAGCAGCAACACTGAAAAAGGAGTAGTCAGGTGTTTTGTGTGTATGTTTTTCTTTTTTTAAAAAAATAATTTCCAGTTTAAGAAATACGCTAAATGAAGCAGCTGCCCTCACAAACAACCTGAGAGAAAGGGAGAGGCTGAAATTCTGCCCACTTTCGTTACAGTTCCTGCACTGGCAGAGGGATCTCTGTTAGTTCTGCAGGAAGGACGCTTCTGGTGCAGCAGTGAATTCTGCTGAATGGAATTCTGGTGCAGTAAAATCAACGTGCAGCTTTGGCATTCAAGGTTCATAAAGAAGAGTTTGGTGTTGCTGTGAGGGGTGCTCAGCACTGCAGTTGGCAGCATCTTGCTGGGANTTCCAGTTTAAGAAATATGCTAAATGAAGCAGCTGCCCTCACAAACAACCTGAGAGAAAGGGAGAGGCTGAAATTCTGCCCACTTTCGTTACAGTTCCTGCACTGGCAGAGGGATCTCTGTTAGTTCTGCAGGAAGGACGCTTCTGGTGCAGCAGTGAATTCTGCTGAATGGAATTCTGGTGCAGTAAAATCAACGTGCAGCTTTGGCATTCAAGGTTCATAAAGAAGAGTTTGGTGTTGCTGTGAGGGGTGCTCAGCACTGCAGTTGGCAGCATCTTGCTGGGAAGACACTACCTAACAAAACCAGCTCATTCTTGTCTGCTGTGCAGAAACAGGTGTGTTAAAGAAACTGGAGGTGGAATGGCAATTGTGAGAAAAGTGCTGAATTCTCAGAGGAAAAAGATCTCATTAATGCAGAGGAAAAAAATCCCAACAAACCTTTAAAATTATAGAAATCTTTCTGGTTTAGAATAGCATAATAGGTAAGGTAGAAAAGCTTGAAATTTCTTTATTTAGAACCAGGCAATGGAGTGTCGTTTAGTTGAATAGTTCTGCTTCAGACTTTCGTTCCCTTTATTATCAAAGCAACATGAAAGGCATAGAAGCTTGGGCAAAAGAGAAATGACTGTGCAATCTTTCTTCTCCTTGAGTTGTGCCTTTGTGCATTACATGTTTCAGTGTTTTCAAAGGTATTGAGGAACAGGATGAAGAAGTGTGTATTTACATTAGTGGTTTTATTCAGATCTGGAATGCATTTTGAAGCTCTTCCAGTCACTTGCACTAAGGTCATTTGGTTTGTGGTACTGAGTGGCCTCAGAGCTCCTGAACTCAGTTCTTCCTGGATGGAGACCCATGCTCCCATCGCTAATCCAGCTCATCAGATCAGACTAGACCATGCCTGAATACGTCCTCACTCTCCACCCTCCCTGTTTTTTTAAATAATGTGGCATTTGGTCCTCAGCACTAAGTTTTTTTTTCCACATACATCTTTTAATTGCAATACAGACACAGCCTTAGGCAATGGAAATGGTTGCTACCCCACTGCTCCCCATCTACATCTTCGGAAGATCTTTGGCTTTTCCTCATTCAGAGGCTTGATAATATGTGCCCAGTAAAGCTTTTTTTTTTTGCAGGAGAAAACGGCTGTTTAAATAGCAATTATTATTGGTAAGCGTTTGTGGTACAACCTATTGCCATCTTTCTCCTGAATATTCAATGCACAAGATTCCCCTGAGAGGCAGGGTCGTTAAGGAGCTATCTAGATACATATGCTTTTGCAAGTTTTTCATCTAACTCGAAGGTGGGAATGCAAATTTTGAAACTTAGGGACATCCCGTGGCTTTGTAACTCTCTCCAGGAGAGAAGTGCTCATTGAGATGAATAGCTCTCACTCATTCATATTCCTCGTTTACTCATGTAACATTTATAATATGGGTAATGTTCCTCCTTTTATAATAGCTCAGTGTGAGTTACAGATAGAACTTAAAATTACACTTCCTTGTACTTAACTCTTTCAGACAAGGCTTTGCAGAGCTGTGCAAGGGGCAGAGTGCTGCAGGCAGATGTGAGCACTGGATTTCCTTCAGTGTGCACACAGGGGTAGCAAAGGAAGTGGGGACTCAGGCCTCCCTGGGCTCCCTCGATGCTTTGGTTTGCTCTGGGAGCCAAGTGTCCTCATGGTCATGCCTTCCACATCTTCTATCCCTTTCCTGGGTCCTGACTTTTGGGTTGGGAGCCAGCAGAAGCTGTTCTGGTGGTGCAGGGAGGCCATGGTACTGGAATACTTGTCCTGTGGGCTTCTTGTTCCTACTTCACATGAGTCTGGCTCCACATTACTCTTCACATGCAGGGATACGTGGTTTGCAAACTCATGGCATGTGACAGGGTAATGTTTTTCATCCAGGAGGACACAAGCAGCTGTTGTGTCACAAAGGACACCTCTCCTGTGCCATACAGTTGGATGGTTGGACTCAATGATCTTAGAGGTCTTTTCCAACCTTAATGATTATATGATGATTCTATGCTTAAAGGATTCAGGTGCTGCCCTGTTTTTCTCTCGAGCTCTGCACTCCCATCCTTCAGCTCACTAGAGATGTACATTTTTACATCAATACCTACAACAAACATCCTAGTAGGTGTGCAGTCCTTGAGTTTTTTCTTTATTGAAATGTGAACTCTGCTTCAAGGTAGTATTTTCTGTACTGTGATTTTCTTTTTTTTAAATTTTCCTCAGTGGCTTCTTTTTTGTCTGTCTGGTTTTGGAGGAGGATCATGGCTGCTTCATGGAATAAAAGCCTGTGAAAAGATTTCTTAGCTGGTCTTTTTAGATGTGAAATTTTCAATAAATACTTTTCACAGACATTTTGAAACTCCTGCTTGCCTTAATAGCTGTAGGCTTGAAGATGTATTTGAATTAATGGAGGTCATTAAAATAGTGTTTTAAACTACAAAAAAAGAACCTTCTTAAGTTACAGTGTGATGTAAGGGTGAAAATGGCTGGTACTGGTGACAGAGACAGCAAGAGAGGAGAAAGAGAGGAAAAATAAAGCACCAGCAATAAAATCAAGCAAGTTTGTTTAAGAACACCTGCTCAGTCCTTACAGTAGATTTTTCAGTTCATCTCTAGGACTATGAATGTTGTGTATGTAAAAACGATTTACAAAAAAATATCCACCTTGTTCTCCTCAAGACAAAAAGGAATGACTTGGCTGGCTTCATTGCCAGTATAAATTGAGCAGTAAATATAAGGAAAGTACATCGAAAAAAATGTGGACAAGTCTTGGAGCAATTGTCCCAGCTCAGGAAGGAGTGAAGAGGAGCTTGGGATGGGCCTGGTGTGGTGCTGTTGTGTGGGAAAAAGGCTTTTATTTTCATCTGTATCTCATGTTGTTGAGACATGTGTGGGAAATGCTTCTGACGTGATGGAATCTAGTGGTTTGATGTCCTGCACTGGCCTTTGTCTTAGCAGAAATACAGGAATATTTTCTCTTCTGAAGTAAAGAAATAAATCCATCTTTCTTTCCATCTACTTGAAGTGGTGTTAGATTGGACCGTAAGTATTCTAAACAGTTTTGTGTTGAATTTCAGCATGAACTTGGTCAAAATTAAAACATTAACTTGGAGACAGAAATGAAGGCATAGGTGAGGGCATAAATGACAGCTGGGGAAAAAAGACCAGTCAACAAGTTATTATTCTTGTCTTCCCTTTCAGTTTTCATTACACATCACCTGATACCTAGGAGGGATCAGTTCGCTGTTGATAATTGTAGGCAGCACCTCAAAACAAAGAACAATAACCATGAAATGCAGAAACCCTCTAGCACATGAGTTCCAGATCTTGCTGTAGCCATGGTGTTTGTTTTTTTTTAAGTGCCTTGGATGGTGGCACTGCTGTCAAATCCAGAATCTCGAGTTCTGTAGATTACAGTAAATGGAGGAGGATGATGCAAACAATTGTAGACACTTAGATAAACTACGTTTTACCAACTTATGTAAAAATATATTCAAGGAAGACATTTCAGAAAAAATAACCCCGCAAAAAGCAGCATGATGTGACAAAACACATTGTTCAAAGAGCATAACTCAGTATTTTCAAAGATGAGCTGTTTTTTCAGGCTAAAGAAGCACTGACTAGCCTGCCATACAGGGAAGGACCTGTTCTGAGTTAGTAAGGAAAGCTAACATTGCTCTCCCAAAATAATTAAAACATATCTGGAAAGTCCTAAGAATCTCTTGATCTAAGGAAAAGAAATGTTTTGCTCAATTCCAATTTCAGTTGCTCCATCTCAAATGTAAAATAGCAACTTAAATCAATAAATGCCTTTGGAAAAGGAAGGAAGTAATTCAGAATAACTATGTTGGAAAAAATCAGATTCCACTTGATTATAAAAAAATTATTGAGAGAAGGGCTTAATATGTACATTTATCAGATTAAAATAAAAAGATGGGAAAATAATGGAAGAATCCTACTGCAACACACGGGGCATTTCTAAAAATTTGCACACTTTTTCTTTTCTTTTTTTGGTTAAATCTATGTTATAATGTTGGGGGTGCTTGTCAGACTGTGTGTGTGCATACAAATAACAGAGGAAAGAAACTTCAAATGTTAGAATTGACAAGCTTAATTTAGGTTTTTTAAAACAATCAGTGCTAGTGGTGATGGTAGTAGTTCTCTTTCTGTGTACTCTTTCTAACATGACTCATTTGTTTGTGATTAAAAATTTAAAAAGCCACTTCAGGCATCCTGTGAGGATTTTCTGCAAATCCCTGTATTTGTGTCAACGGGCCCATATGCAATTTTAGCTCGAAAAATGCGTTTGTAAATCTGCCTTCTGGCACCTAGGATGTTAATAAAAGACGAGGTCATGGCCAAAATTTGCCTCTTCTATCATTGCTGCTGTAAATGGGAGATGTTTGGCCTTTAATTGGTGTTGGCTCATCCTGTGTGATCATGAAACATTATAGTAACACATGGGGTTTTTATTGTAATTCCTTTGCAAGGGACATTCTTGCTTTTTTCCCTTCTCTCTAGATTGCTGTTTATCAGCTCTGCCCAAGGGAGAATGCCATTTATCCTGTAATGATAATTTGTTCTCTAACCCGATGAGTGGATGCATCAAGATTTGCCCGTTCGTGTTTGTCTCAGCTATCCGGTGAAACCATGGAAGCAATTTTGCTAAACCCAGCCTCTCTGTCCATGTGTTTCTTTGGCTTTATTCACGGGGCAATCTTTTTTGTCTGTATTACAAAGGTTTTCATTACACCTTTTCCTCATCTTGTAACCCAAATCTGCCAGTTCTCAGCCAAACCAACCGTGTTCAGGACTGTGCTCTTAACTTTTGAAGGATCTGCAGAGATCTGAAAAGGTGATTTTAGTCAGCTGCTTATTTTGCCTAAAAGTTCTTTGTGGGGCTCCACAAAGGGTTTTTACGGTATGTATTTCAGACTGAGAGGGTTAAAAGGGGACTTGTGTGTTTGCAGTATAGAGTAGGAGAAATCAATACCTTAGGAAGGCTGAAGACAAGGCTGGGAAGTCAGAGGGGATATTTTGATAAACACTTTTGTCTGCTTCTCATCTGAGGTTATGTCAGCCATCTTGTACTTAATTATGCACCTGGTTCTGGTTTTGGAGTCTGAGGTAAAAAGGCTGTTCTATACTGGTAGAGTTTTAGAATTAATTCCTCCAATTTTTTTATTTTGTTCATTGCATAATGGTGTTGTGTGTTATTATGAGATGAAGACTGTGTGAGCATGACTATGCTGAATTTTCTCAAGGGTAAACTGCTGCATATACCTGAAGCCACACTGAAAATCAAGATGAAAATCCAAGTCAGGGCAAGGCAATTTGTTTTATGAGCTGGGTGATTCACCAGAAGCAAATGAAAGATCCAAGAGAATCAGTCTGATGTCAGCAGAAGATTAGTAACACATGAGGATTTCTCATAAAAATCCAGTTCTGACTAAATGTTTTTGTTGTAAACAACTGCTGCTGAAATGATACACGAGAAGAAATACCCTACTTCATTACAATGCTCAGTGTCTTTCTCTTTTCACAATATAAATGCACCAATTTTCTTTGGCTTTTATAGCTCTGGCAGATAAAGTGTAGAGGGCTGCTTGAAGGATCACCTAGTTTAACCTTTATTAGCACATGAATGCGTGAAACAGTATTAAATAGAAAATAGAAATGCCTGAAGATCATATCAAGTGCTCTGTTTGTATTTACAGGTTGGACTGTAATTTGTGAAGATACCGGATGACAGGTCTTTGTCTGCCTGGCTGTTAAAAAGAAGAGGTTGGCATTCTAGAGGTAATAAAGCAAGAAAGATCCTCTCTTTCATTGTTTTGATTGCTTTTTTCCTTAAATATATTTAACAGTTTCTCTCTCTGCTGGAATAAAAAATTGTAAATTCTAAGTGTGTCATTTGGCTTTCAAGACATTTTATTCAGTGTCAGAATGTGACAACGCTCATTCGTTTATACCCTTTGACATGATAAATATGGAAGTATGAGGTATAAATCTTTTTCTGGAGATGCTGTTGAATTAAAACCCTATTGTAATATTACTTAAAATGGAAAGTTTAATTGCGAGTTGAACACTGTGGAAACATGCAACAAATACACATATTTTTCCATTTGTATCTTGTGTACTGGGCTTTTGAAATCAACCTGTTGGGTTGAATAAGTTCTTTATAGTGAGATTTCACTGGTGTGAGTAGGTTCTCTAGTGAGGGAATTCACATACACAAATTGAAGTTATTTTCTAAAGTTCACTGCTTCCTTCCTTTTGGAACCCCAAAAGACAGATGCAAAAGAAAGGGCTCCGCTGTAAGCCAAAGCACATCAGTTTGCCATTCATGCATGATCCAGAGGTGTTGAACAGGAGATTCCTGAGGTAGACACCAGGAACTCATTTTCCATGGGATGTAAGGAGGCATTTTCCTGTTCAAATTCCATTTGCTGCAAATAATTTAGTTCTCTGCATCACTTCCTAATTGTGCATGAACAAAAATTAAAGAGCGCCCTGTAAAGAAACCTTACCAGAAGCTACAAGCAGGTTGGCTAAATGTAGCTTTGCAGAGGTAAGAGACGTCGCAGAGTTTCTGTGCCAAACCAGGTTCAACTGGTTCTAATCCGTATTCCTCTGCAATTCAATATCCACGTCCCCCTGCTCCATCAAAGTCACCATAATCTTTGTCCCTGCTTTTCTTCCTCGTGTTCAGGCTGCAGGGCTGAGGGCAGTGAGCTGTGAAGCCTCCTGCTGTTGCTGCTTCCCTTGCAAGGCGCAGGAACGCTCTGCATCGGAGTGGGGAGGTGGGCGAGGGATTCCCGTGTGGGGAGGGGTGAAGGGGGCACACAGAGCAGAACTGGGAGAAGGATGGGAGTGTCTGAGGGGTCCCTTCTGGGACCACGAGTATTTTTGAAAGGATTACGGCACCTTGTCCTTGCCACATGCTGTAATTTCCCAAGTGTGTGCATCTAATCACAACTGTCACTTACTCAGATAGATGGAAAAGATTTGAGATTTTTTTTTTTGCCCAGCATCCAGTTTTCCTCACAGAGCCACATAGCTCTGAATAGATCTGTTTTGTGTTAAAAAAAAAAAAAAAAAAAAAAAAAAGGCTTTTGCTTTGTTAGAGCCTGTCCTGCTCTCTGAGGTTTTTGTCAGGGTGGCATGGGCGAGGTTGTGTTTTGGTGGGTTTGCTCTGCATGGTGGCAGGAGGGGAGGCAGCCCAGGGTGATGGGTGTGGGCACTGGGGCCAGGGGAATTGGGGCTGGATCACTGGTGGCAGGCAGAGCTCAGGCTGACAGGGTCACCTTTGGGGCTTCACCTTCAGCATGCTGAGCTCTCTGTCCTCTCAAAAGTGCCCAGATGAAAAATGCTCTAGTGAGAACTTGACCTTTTCCTTCCTGGTCACCAGAAGTCTGGGGGAAACAATAAACTTTTATCAAAATTGGTATTTTCTTGAGAAAAGGTCGCTATTGTTTAAAAAAGAGGAATTTTTTGTTTGTTTTTACTGGCTGGTTTTGTTGTTTAGTTTTTTGTGAGGGGAGTGCAAAAAAATCTGTCTGTTTCAAGGAATGGATCAGTTTGCTATAAATCAAAGGGAAGTGGAAATGGGCGGGGCACTCCATGAGAACCATAAGCTTTGGCTGAAGAACAGATTTCTTTGTTTCCATTAAAGTGAGCCAGTTCAGGACTTCCACCTTTGTCTTAACAATTCATTAGTGAATGCCTTCCTCTCCCCAAATAATTTTTTATATTAAAGAAGAAAGCCCAGCAGAGGTTATTTCTGTCTCCTTGGTGGACGCTGGGAACCTTAGAGAGAGAGGGTCCTGTGTGAACTGGTCCCAACATACTTAGCACTTGAGCTGATTAAGATGGTTTTTCATACAGAATTGAAGAATTGGAGAAACTGTCAGAAATTTTGTTTTGTGTTAATTGACTGCTGAAAGTCTGAATTTTGAGAGTAAAATAAAGCCAGAGCCGCTAAGAAGTCATGAAATGTTCAGGATGTTTTCTCTTTCTCTGTTTTGACCTCGTCAATGTAGAAGGTCTTCAATAAATCACAGAACTCAAAACATGAGCTTTTGGGGACTAATTCTTAATTACTTAGCACTTACAGCCTGAATTATTGTCTTTCTTGGAAAGCCTCAAAAATGTCAAGTTGCAAAAAAGAGAGTACGTGGTAAACATTTGAGGGTGATTCCACATGTTTTGCATGTTAAACAACATGATAAAACATAATGCAGCTTAACTACGGCACGGCAACAGGTCATCCAAAAATAACTGTGCAAATGAGTCTCACCAATTTGTTCCAAACTAGGCTGGGGCACCAAAGTATTTCAACCAAAGTCTAGAGAAGAAAAAACCCCTTGCATGAACTAGAAATATACAAGAAAAATATAGGATGATAAGAGGGGTTGGGGTTTTTTTTGAACTTTTTCAGAGTATTTCTTCTCTCAAGCTATTAACAACAGTGTGATTGGTTAGTTGTGGACTTAATCATCTTAGAGGTCTTTTCCAACCTTAATGATTATATGATTATTCTGTGATCACTTGGTCGTGTCAGAAACATCTTCCCTGTCACGAATGCCATTTCATAAGGAGTGCCAAACAGCTGCAGAGCACTGTCATTATTCAAATGTCCATAAAAACAACCTGGTTTTATGAGTGAATATAGAGAATCCTGTAGATGAAAAATGAATTGGAGAGTGACTAAGCAAATTCAAAGTCAAATGGATCTTTTTGGTGCAGAACCATCTTACGTTGTCAATGTCTCTTATTCAGATAAAATCTTCTATACTTATGGATCAATGCTGTGTGGGCTGAAATAGCAACAGTGCTTCCACAGGCATGAGCAGCACAGGCAGCCCAAAGCATTTCATGGCACCAGTGTTTCCTATAAATTAAATGTGCTACATTGTATTTTATTGACAGGAAATAGCTAATTTGTCTCAAAGCATCTGGCTCTTGATTTTATTAATCTGCAGGATGCCTAAACAAAGAAGCATATATATAACATTATGTCAAAAGGATAATTATTTCTGGAAGGGTATTGCCTACATAGGAGACACACTGGTGTTTCATATAACAAGAAATGGAATAATTATCAAGGCTGTACATAATCAGAAAGAATCTCAGAAGGGGATAAAAGTCAATCATTTTCACTGGCTTCTTGAGAAAAAACATTTACATGTACATGCATACATACATTTACATACATGCATACACACATGTATATATATAATTGTTATTTATCTATATATGCGCACTTCATCCTATCTTTAATTATTTTTTGTGCATTTAATAATAGCATTTCATATTCTGTCAAATTCCATCCAAGCAGTTAACAGACATTAATTGAGATCCATGGTCTCACACCTGTCACTTTGGTGAGACATGGTGGAGTGGAAATGGAAGGAAAAGGAAGGATCTGACAGCCAGAGACGAGAGTGTCCCTGGATAAGCAGTGTGCTGAGAGTCTGCCTGTGATCCCTTCTGGGTGCTGCCGGCTCTGAGAGCTCTACTGCAGCTTTTGGAGTTTTCCTTGAAGTTCCCTGTCTGACATCACATCACTATATTGCATTATGAGGAGGCTTTCACTGTCAAAGAGACCAGCCTGGATAAGGGTACTCCAAAGGCTCAGAAAACAGTGTAAAAGAAGAGGTATCCTTTCTTTTTAAAACATAATGAAGGACATTTCATAGATTTCATAGAATCATAGAAAGGCTTGGGCTGGAAGGGCCCTTAAAGATCATCTAGGTCCCACGCCCAGTGACTTCTGCAAGTGCAGGGCTGTTGGGATGTTTCCCTGAGCCAAACAGTCATGACTCTCAGGAGAGCACCGGCAATTTTTCCCTGAATCCAGGAACAGGCTCCAGACCCCACATTTTCTTTTCCAAGACTTTGGAAAAAGTCCAAGCCTGTGGTTCTTGGCTGGATGATGACGCCTTCAAGGTGCTGTTGGATCAGTTCTGCTGGTGACACACAGGGAGTTTTGAATTGGTCCTTTAAATCTGCACCTGTGGTGCTGGGACACTGACTGCCAGTGTGAACCAGCCCAGGGCACTGGCACTGGCACTGGCACTGGCACCGGCACTGGCACCGGCACTAGAAAGAGCTCAGAGCCCTTTAACAAGTTTGAGCTCTTTCAGCAGAGATTGTGGCACCCAGCTGAGTGAGAGTGAGCTCCCTGCTGAGACAGCAGCTCCTTCAACTTCTTGCACGTTACTTTGCAAATGAACAACATCTGCTCTGCGTGAACCATGTTCCAAAAGTCCTCTTATCCTCCTGGAAGCAACCTGAAGCTACAGGTGGGAGGGGTCTTAAGCCAGGTGGTTGCTGAAGAGCTTGTCACAGCGGCGAGGCAGGTCGGGAGCCTCACTGGGCTGGCTTCTCATCCCAGACCTCAGGCTCAGGCCTAATGGCAAGATACCTGTGCCATGGAAAGCAGGCCTGTCTGTGTTTGAAAGGTGATGCTGCAACCCAGCTGCTGTAAGACACTGACCTGCGAGCAGGCACTATGACCACCCAGCATCTTGTATCCAGCTGCAGTGATGGAGTCACTTGGAATCAGTATAACATCCTTTCTTCGTTGGACAGATTTGAGAAACCTACTTCTAAAAATACACACAGCACACTCACATGAACCTCCTCCCCCTGCCAAGGCTATCCATGATCTCTGTAGCCAGTACATATGGCAGGTGACTCCAGAGAGCCTATAGCTGTCCCAAACTTCTATCTACACCTAAAGATGTAGTTGGGCTAACAGATTAAAAATTCATTAAAAACCAACCACCCAACCACCCAACCAACCACCCAACCAACCAACCAACCAACCAACCATTATGTAATTTATCATTGCATTATATTATTCTAATCTATTATTTATTAATTATAATAAACACATACTTATAAAACAGATTATATAACTGAATACTATACAGCTGGGCTAATGTTACAAGAGTAATGCTTGTCAGCCAAAACCACTTTTAGGTGTGGATAGCAGGTATGATGTTTGCAGAGCAGATGCTGCTTATGTTGAGTGAAGATGTCTCCAAGTGCCTCTACAGTAGAGACAGGCACAATCATCTGATTCAACTGGGATTAGGACTGTGTAATTTAGTACCGCAGAGAAATGAAAAGATTTTTAAGAGGATGCTGCCTGTTAGTGGAAGGGATAAATTGGGAGTGCTGCTAAAATGCTTTGGGTTTTGCTTTCAGATACAGAGAAAGGATGCTGTAGAGAGAATTCATCTCTTAATCTCTGAGTAGTAGAGAACTGGCCACGTGACAGAGAGAATTAAACTGAATACTGTGGTCATTTAGTTTCTGTTTTGTCAGCTGAGGTTGTCTGGTTATCCAGAGATCACATACATATTCTTTCTGTTTGTAAAAGCTTTCCTTAAATAATGCAGCCAGGTAATCAAGCCTCACTCCAGGATACAAAAATATTTATAATTGTTTTCCTATGTTTCAAAACTTTGCTAAAATTAAGAGTTTATATTTAAAACTTTCACTGCCAAAACATATGCACAATTTCTATTCTCTGAAACAATTTGCCTGTTTGCAAGAAAGAGGGGACAGCCTTGCTCAGGTAGAGCTTTAGGGCAGGGCTGGAAATCTGGGTGAAGAGCAGGGCTGGTGTCAGGATCTGTGCCTTACTCTCTCTGTGAAAATAACCCTGAAAGACTGAAGTTTCTGCTGAATGATTTCATTCTGTGTACAGAATGCTCACTGTGTGTGTGTGTGTGTGTGTGTCTGTGGTGGAGAGGGACACGGGAATGGGTAAGGGCAAGTTGGGGATGAGGAAAGGGGAGGCAGGACGGAGCCCTGTGGGATGAGGGCAGGGCTTAGGTGAGACCGAACCCAAGGCACCAAGAGTCACAGGGTGCCAGGAGGATTGAACCTGGCCTGAGGAATAGAATAGCTCAGGGTGCAAGGGCAAAAATTCACTTACTGCCATCGTGGAGTGTAGTTCCTTTTGCTAAGGAACCAGAGTGGCCATTTGCCATTGTCCTCTTTGTGAGGATTATTCCTGACTCAGGGTCGCTTCAGGGCTGCAGGCATGAAACCTGGGAGCTTCCTACCTAGCCCCTTCTTCACTTGTCCTAAGGGTTTTCTGACAGCACCAGAAGGAGAGGTATGGAACTAGAAAAAGAAAAATCAGTTTTCAACTTGCCTGTGCAAAGCTGACTTGAATCAATCCTGAATGGTAACAAGTGCAATTTTGGGTTACTTGCTCACCTTCCACACACAGGGTTTTCCACAGCATTGTAAATAGTTCAGGGTACATGGGCTGGGGGATGTGTCACAGCTATGGGGAGAAATTGTCGCCTCCAGGACCTCTGCATTATTTGCTGTGGGAATTGGGAATCTGTGCAGTGAAAAAGATAGAACAAGAGGAAGTCTTCTGGGATGGGCTGTTAAATGTTGCCCTGGAGAACTTTCTTTTCTTCCTGATGTGCCGGAATTCCACTGGGATTTAAATCACATCACTTCACTGACTTTTCTCACAGGTGATTCCTGTGTGTTCTTCAATTTCTGGATTTCTTATCTGAGCCCTTCAGTCTGACTTGTTGAAATGAAATGAGGAATGCTTGGGGTTTCCAATGGAGACCAAGAAACTCTGCAACGCTGAGGAGAAATGTAGTGCAATAAAATGCCTGGTTCCCTTAGAAAGTCAAACTATAAACTTTTAAAGTGAGTTAGCCCTGTTGACATTAATATCTCTGTGCGTCAAGCCTCTATTTGTAAAATGTATGTAAGGAAGTTTCCTTATCTCCCAGGAAATTTGGGAGAACAAGGTTCACTGTTCTTGGGAAGATGCGCATATGCTGAGAAGCGGTAGGGAGGTGGATAATTCTGTCTTACAATGGAATTTGAATAACTTGTAATAAGGGTGGCATTAGTAGAGAACTGAACAAAGATGGAGACAATACAGGGACTTAGCAATGTATTTTGTCATTCCTCAAGTGGGGAATATCAGGTGAGCAGTGCTGCCCTGTCTTATTCTGTGTAAAAAGGACAGGAGCGTGCTAGAGAGGGGGATTTATGCAGTTAAAAGATACCACAACACAGGTGATGGAACTATGCCAGGTTTGCAGGAGCACAGCCCTGCCTCAGCAGCTCCATGCTTGGCACTGTCCCTGGGCTGTGGATGTGCTGCATAGCACAGCACCCACTAAAAGGCACCAAAAGGAGGTGCAAGGAGGGTGACAACAAAATACGGTGTAGCAAAGCCAAGTGTCCTCACCCTGGGGTGCTCTCTGCCCTGAAATGCTTCTGCCCAAAGGT
Organism: Oxylabes madagascariensis; assembly: GCA_013400675.1. Classification (NCBI taxonomy): domain Eukaryota; kingdom Metazoa; phylum Chordata; class Aves; order Passeriformes; family Timaliidae; genus Oxylabes; species Oxylabes madagascariensis. Next base: position 35,868 of record VYZR01097846.1, read on the forward strand.
GCTCCTGCACTCAGAGCCGGCAGGCTGTGAGGACTCAGGTATCAGTGGAGACGCACACATGCGGCAGGGCTGAGGTGAAGAATTAATTTGCAATTCAAATGTAGTTACTGAGGTAGATAAATTTAATTATTTAGAGACATTCAAGCCAGATTTCTGAGTGCCACACTCATGTGTATTTGTCAAAAACGATCATTTGCTTCATTTACTCTGCAATGATTTTCGTATTTTGAATTGTCGCCTCAGCTCTTAAAGTTGTGATGTATGGCTGGCACTGAAATATCCGAGGAACTCCAGACAAAGAGTAAATGCTTGGGAACGTGGCCGAGGCTGTTCTTGCTCCAGTATGACAATGAGCAGGCTGCACTGCTTAGTGCTTGCCATCAGAGCTAATACACACCACCATCTGCCAGGTGTACATGGGGAGAAAGCCAGATTACCATTGTGCCTGGGTGTGTAGCTGTGTGGAGGAGGCCAGGAACAAAAGCCATACATTACAGAAAATGAAGCCTCAGCAGATGAATTCCCTGTGAGATAGGGGGAAAATCTTGCTCGCCTTATTGACCTCGGTGATTTCATTGAGGAGAACGTTCATGAGAAAGGCAGGAGGAAGCTCTGTCGGTCTGATGAAAGACACAGAAGGAGCATGCTTAAGACAGAGATGGAAACTGCAACCCTTCGGTAGGGCAGAAATGGAAAGAAATTGGGAGTAGGTGTGCAGCAAGTTTTCTGGGAGCATACATTTAATTTTACTCTTTTCACGTGCATCACTGTGAGCAATACACAGTTTTCAGCCCAGGCAGATCTGGCACTAGCATATTTTAGAGGCTTTTCAAGTGGAGTGGCACACTGCAGCTCCAGGCCCTCTGCTCCTCATGATTAATGCATCCTGCTTTCTGTGTACGAGGAACCTCGAGCTGCACAGGTACATCACAGGCACATAAATGGGAAGAATTCAGAAAGGATTTCTCTCACAACCCTGGTGGCTGAAAAATACAGAAAATTTTCCTTCTTTTCACCTGACCTCATATCTTTGGTGAACTCCATTTGTCCCAAAATAAGAAACCTGCTTGTTTTGCATTTTGATGGATGATTCTGCTTTACAACATGACATTTTAAGACTAATACAGAGTATTTCTGGAAAGGATCTTATTGTGCAAATCAAATATATGCTTTTGCATAATAACCAAAAATATTGTGGGACAGTATCCTTAAAAATGATAGTTATTCTATATTTTTATTTTATCAAATTTGTTTTTTACCTGCTGTATATCATTGTGACACATTCTTTTGTTAAAAGACCTCTAGAGAGAAATACTAAATTTTCTTTCCTTCTCTAATATGTGCTTAGATATCTTGACTTTTAAGACAAATTCACGCTCTGTTTTAGGGCCTAGATATAGATATTTTTGATAATATAGGTAACTCAGGAATATATCTGAATTTGTTCTGTTGCTCAGGTGTACAAAGCACACAGTACACGAAACTGTAAGTCATTCCATATGGCTAATCAACATGATTGTATATTATCTGTCTTCCTATCCCAAATGAGACATACAGAGAAGCCGACACGCCTGATGGCTCCCTATGGATCATCACAGCTCTGATATCTAGACAGATGTCCAAATGAAGAATCATTAGTTTTTTGCATAGGCAGAATGGTCTTGAAAACCTGAGCCTGTTAGATTTTACGATGTGCTTTTCAGCATTAGTGTTTCTGACTCCTGCTGATGCACGGGGCAATGTGCTCCTCCCCATGTCCCAGCAGGTAGGCAGGGAGACTGGCAGCTGCTGGGAGCTGTGCCTGCAGTGTCTCTGCTGTCCCCTCCTTGGTGTGCAGCACCTGAGCTCACGTGGTGGAAACCCCATGTCTGCGAAGAAGTGGGGCTCCCCTTGGGCAGCTGTGCCACTGGGGTGGGACAGGGCAAGGACAGGGCAAGGAGAGGGCAAGGATAGCCTGGCAGCTTAACCACCTCCACCCAAGGGCATGGATTGGGCTGCCCAAGGGAGCAGGGCTGGGGACTGGTGCTGTGCTTTGCCCCTGTTACAGACAAAAGCCCCACTAGAGATTAAATAACCTGGGAGATCTTGCATTGGCACCTGTGAGATTGATGGAAAAGTAGGAAACAGGCATCCCCACAAACCCCAGAAACCCTCTGACCACCTGCCACCCCTTCTGGATTGTCATGGCCCTCATTGGCTCCCTGCCCCTCCTGGTGACACTGTGTCCCCCTGTGCTCATCCACAGCTGCCCACTGCCATCATCACCTGAGTTTTCAGGTCTGAAAGGAGACCTACTCACTCATCTGCTCCCGTGCTGACAACATTCAAGATTTGTCTAAACTGCCAAGAAATCTTTGAACTGGTTCCCCTAGTGAAGCATTTATCTAACTCATGTGACACTATTACTTCCTTGTCTGGCCCCGGTTTGCAGGTGTCTCATCAGACCCATCGGGTGGATGGATGGATGGAAACATCATTGGTCCTAGAAACGTGGCCTCAGTGTGATGATTCAAGCATTTGAGTGCTCACTTTATATGATATGTTGTAAGTCTGAGATATTGAAATAACTGAGTAAGTTTGGGCTGCTCATAAATTGTTCAGTGTCCTTTGCAAAGGATGGGGGAGAGGTCAGGCAGGCCTGAGTTGCAGTTAAAGGAAACAGAAAATACCACTATTAATAGGTAGTGGAGAGGTGCTGGTTTAGTAATTTATTTGGTTTTCCTGTACCTCCAGTTTGCATTAGGTCCAATGACTTCATGAAATTTGAATGAGTTTACATTACTTTTCAGATAAGACCAGTCCTTGTGCAGAGAAAAAAGGAAATGTAAGATGTAGTATTCAATTATGCAAGAATAGGGAGAAAGTACAGAGCAGCTGACTCAAGGCAAATAGACTGAGTGTTGGACAATGCTGTGGTGCTGCCAATTTATGCTTTAATGGTGATTTATTAAGAACAGACAATGTGTGAGCTCTCCCTCACTGGCTTCTCTTCAGCTGGATGCCATCAACTCAGGAAGGCTAACAACAGTGGTTTTGGGATAGACATATGTTAGAAAGTGTGTTAGAGACTACAAAATGATGGAGAAATGGTTCAGGTATGGAAAGAGTATTGTATTTACCTTTTCTACAATGAAAACAGCATGGATTTGAATGCTGCTGTTGCTATTGATTCTTGTTGACTTTGTTGAGAGATACATGCATTCAGGGATGTGGAGTTTGATTTTATGTGGCTAAACATTTAAGCAAAGCTGTCAGTGGCTTTTCAAGGCAAAAATTCAATTACTGGGATTTTGACATCACTATCTATTTTCTCAGAATTATTTTAAGATCTTTTCCCAATACCCTTGTTTTTCTTCCCTGTTTCTTCCTTTCTACTGATGGCATCTCTATATTTTGCCTTCTTTTTCTGCTTTTTTCCCATTCCACTTATTTCTTTGACACTTACCCCCTTCTTCTCTTAACCTCTTTTTTCTCCCTGCATGCTTTCTGTTCTTTCATTTGCCCCTTTTTATCTCCCCCATGCAAGCTCTCTCACTTTTACATTAATAGGCTAACCACAAGCAGTCAGATGTTGAAGCTGTCTTTTTATGGCAGTAAAGAGAATGAGCCTTTCCATTTGTGAATAAAAATATTCCTGATAACTTTGAATGACTTCTTCTAGCAGTCTGAGATGGTGAGAGAGAAAGTCAGAGGTGAGCTTCTGAGGAAGATGATTCCACGAACGCAAATGCTGCAGTGTATATGGCATTCTGCATTCTGAAAATGCTAACAAAGAAGGAATTTGAAGGAGCTGGAAACACTAAACTTCTAATACAGTGTGTCTCCTTGTCAAGTGCCTCTAGCAACACAAATATTTCATTGTGTTCAGTTACCAAACCCCTTAACTATCTGCACTGAAGTCACGAGAAAATTTACCAATGTGCCTCTGTATAATGGGATTATCAAAAGATCTGACTCCATCTGGAAAAACAACTGCAGTTCAGGCTTTCCTTCCTATTCAAAATTTGCTTGCTGAAGGACCTTGCGTTCTCTGTCATCATTTGGTATTCTCAGTGTTGTACACCACAGGAACAATGCCTGCTGTGTTAGCTGGTCTGTCTGGCATTCCTAAGCATCATGACAGAGGTGAATTGAAAGTTCTCCATACAAGCATTTAATTCTCTATTCCAAGGAGCAGAAGGAGTTCCGTGGACTGTACCCAAAATGGCCGAGACTTCAAGTGTGGTGGCAATTTCCTTCACGAAGGGACTCTTAAAACAAGATTCAAATCCAAGGTGATAATCCTTTGCCTACCTGTTGTGTGCAAACCAAGTGCAAGCATACATGTAATACACAGTTGGACTGAATGACCCTAAAGGTATTTTCCAACCCAAAGTATTCCATGATTCTATGATAATGTTGACTAAGAACAGCCAATGGAAGAGATAGGGAACATTAGCAGCAGAAATGGGATGCCTGGAGGAGTGCTTCTTTTCTTTCCCTGGGTAATCTTTCTTCTCTTTAGCCAGTTTATTTGGAAAGTGGGAGCTCAAGAGGGTCCTTAATTTAGCACTGGCAGTAATTCCCACTGGCCAGCCTATCCACATGACCACAACAAATCCAGGTGCTCAGGTTAGGAGGTTAGCTCCCTCCATGGCATCAGTGGACAGAGATATCCTGCAGAGCCTGTTGAAAGCGGGATCTTAACTCATCTTGAAGGAATCTTTGCCCCGAGGACAAGAGGAATGTGGTGACACCCTTGCCACGTGTAGGTGGTATGAAAACCGAATTGTGAAACAAAGCAACTGCAATGAAAACACACTCACCGAAGGCTGCATTAATATAATTTTGAATAATGAATATGTGAGAGGAAACCAATTTGCTTTTAGATATCCCACAAACAGAAAAAATATCAGATAAATTATTCATTGTGAATTATTTGCATAGACTGATAGGAACTCATTAAACACTGAAAGTCTGATCCACAAGAAAGGAATGGAGAAAGTATTTAATCTGTTTTTTTTTGTCTTCTAAGCTTCCAATAATTGTCTATCCAGCAAATTAATTTGTCTCTTTCTTCCGTTGTTATTCTGTACTTCATGGACCCTTCTTACTGAATGTTTTACAGCAGAGATTTTCTGTGAGCTAAGGAGCTTGAATTTCACAGATACATATTAAAGTGCATCAGGAAACAGTAGAAGACATCACATTTTCTCCACTTATTGTGGCTGAATTGCTACAAATTTTAAATTGCCGTACTTAAAAGTATTAGCTACAGATACATAAATCTCTCATTTTTTTGAACACAACCCAGCCTCTACAGGCCAGGAATCCAGCTTTTATGCTAAGTAACATGACAAGCAATTCAAGGTGCCTCTGTTTCTGAATACACAATCTGAGCCAATTTAAAGGGACATAGCTTGGGGCAACCTAAATTGCTATACCATACTTGAGTCGGAAAACACTGGATTTTTGTAAAAAAAGGGGCTGAATCAGTATATAGGTTGTTTCAACCAATTTTTTGTGTAACCTCTTCTTTAAACTCTGCTAAACATGGTCCCACAGCCAGCCTAGGCATATTCCCAGTGCATGCCTATTCTTGGAATTAGGATATACAAATTGACTTATATTTGCTGCAAATTAAACTGATCGTGTCTTGTCCCACCTTCAGGGGACACAAGAAACATTTGATACCTGTTCTTATATATCCTTTTCATACAGAAAAGTGTTACTGTGATTCTCAAATTCATCTCTCCTAGAATAAGCAGGCTTTTCTGAAGAAAGTGCATTTTTCTGACTCCTCATTCTCATTTAATTCCATACTCTTTCCAAGGGTCATGTCCACAGTGTTCAGTTGAAGATTCATCTCCTCTAAGGAGAACAGAAAAAAAAAAAGTCTTCCATGTCTTCTGTATGTGATTCTTTTTATAAATTGGGTAAGGATTAGATGTGGTGTCTTTGTAGCATTGCCACAATTTTTATTCACTGTGAAGCAGTGACCAAGTGCAATCTCTGATGCTCTTCTGAAAAATTGCTGTTTAATCAGTTTTTCCATACTTTGTGTTTGCACCACTGATTTCTCTTTCCCCTCTGGACCCGGCTTTTCTGAATTTCTTATAGTTAAGTTCACATCATTCTTTCTTTCAGTGGTCTGAGTGTGTTTAGACTCTGTTCTCAGCCTTCAGAATTCTGCAGTTCTTCCCAACTCAGGCGGACAATGCTTTATTAATATGTTCTTTTGTGCCCTACCCGTGCTGGTAGTAGTGCAAACATTGAATGGAGCTGGGCCTGAATAGGCCATGTGGGATCTCCCCCTCGTGTGTCTGCTAAGAGTACCACTGAGTGCACCAAATGTGAGCATGCACACGCATGCAAATGCAGAGATGGATTTGAAATTTGACCCGATATTTCCTATTGTACCACAATTACTCTGGGATTTGAACACAATTAAATTTCAGAAACACTTCTCTTTTTTCAAAATAGTGCCATTTGACATTGTAATTGCTTTGTATTCAAAGCACAGACCAAAACTGCTGCCACAAAACCCACTATGATTCTGTAACCATAACAAAAAATAATGATATGCCCTTTCCACTCGTATTTACACTAAACTCACAGCACATATTTTGTAAAAATTAGGAGCATGCTTGGCTTTTGTTCCCTCTGCAGTATTTTGGATATCTGTCATTAGGTCATCTTTCTCTGTTTCTTGTGGTGTATTGAGGAAAGGAGAAAAATGATAATTTTGCCAGAATTGCGGATTGCTTTCCTTTGCCAATGGAAGTCCTGTTGGCTTAGGCCATAGGGGAGTGGACTGAGATCAGCCTTTTGCACAGGAATCTCTCTCATGTGTGTCTGTGAGATAAATGAGGATGAGAACAAGCAAGGAGAGAGGAGGGTGGCATTGCAGGAGGGCAAGGTGCCAGAGAACCTTCCTCTGAAGAAGGACAGAGATCTTGAAATGCGCCTTGTCACTCCCAGAGGAGAGTGGGACGGTCCTGCTGGAGGTCTGCAAAGCAGAGCCTTTGCGTGTTATGGAGACTCGGTGGGATAATCCATGGGTCTCTGGGCAAACTGGCAGGACCTGGCTCCCTGCAGAGCTGTGTCACCTCCCTGTTTTGAGGGTATGCATCAGTTCTCCAGCTGTAAGTGCAAGACCTTTTTGCCCTTTCCTTTTTCCCTCAGACTTTGACTCCGAGGGAGGAGCCCAAGAATTAGAAAACCTTTGGTATTTCATTACTGGCACATTGCTGGAAAAATGCAGCCCTTTAGGCAGTGACCTAGTTAAGGCTCCTATTTCTGCAGAAATTTGGTGTTCCCACCTAGTAAATACCTGGTGAGCTGTTCCTTTTCTCTCTCACACTCTCTGGAAGGTTGTATCCCTCTCTGTGCAGGTATAATTCAATACAAACAAGAACTGACTATTCCTTGCTAGTCATTGCCTAGTTCCCCAGGCACTGACCGAGTCATTGCCTTCCCATCAGCCTCAATGGGAAGCTGCATAATGCTGCAAAGACACAGTGAAGAAAGGGATATTTTTAAATGTGTGCTTTATTTTTATTTTTTTTTAAACCTGTATAAATAAATACAAAATGACAAAGAGGTTCATGTTTACTAAACATTGCATTTGATTGTATGACATTACACAGTGTGTGTCACAATAGTTCACCTTGTAATTGTGTCCTTTTAGCTGTTGATGCATAATTCTGTAAGTCATAGGATACAATTAGTCCTGAAGCTGCATCCAGCCACCCCTTTAGTGGAACCCCTGAGTACTTACAATTGCAAGAGTGTGTTGGGGAGCGCTTGAGTCAACTGGCCAAAATTGGGGAATTTCATAAGAGAGGTCTGGCATAGCAAAAGGAGAAGCTAATGGGAGGTGTAGGATAGACACTTGAGAAAAGAAAAAGTAACAAAGGTTTGGAGCATTTTTATTTCTGTCTTTTGTCCCCTTAGTGGTTAACAGAAACAGAAACATACTGGAATTAACCAAAGTCAGCAGAAACCACAGGATCATTTAGGAATATGATTGTTTTTCATGCTCACTGAGAGCAGGCAAATGGACAAACCTTGCATGATCAGTTTTTACCTGATGAGCTGGTTCATATTTGAAAAGGGTAAAAATATACTCAACCACTTGATGAAATGCTGATTCTCCAAACCACTTACCATCCTCACCCACTGAAGGTCAACTGCCAAGGTTTTATAGACATTCTCTGGTCATGATTCGCTTGCTTGCTTCTTTAAATTGCACTCCATGTGCTTTTTCACATTCATTCTCTCATTCATTCTCTTCAAAAGGCTTGAATAGAGCTACTTTACCTTCACATTTTGAGCTTATAAAAGTACTTGCTGCAAACAATTTTTCAATTCTGTTTGGTCTGTTTAAAACAAATTGTTTTCACATAGGTTAGAATTTTGTATAGGTTTTTTCCATTGTTCTGTGAAATACATATACTTTATATACATTTTAGGAATGGGAGTAGCTGTAAAGGATGACCTTTGACTACTTGAGATGTATTGCTGGCCACCTGAGTATGGTTTGTATTTTGTCAATGGCTGAATGTATATTAATGATAACTCATGTCTAAAAATTATGATGATTATGACTAAAAAAACAGTTACAGATTTGAATGGAGTGTGAAAGCCATGGATCTGGTGACCTCACAAATAAGCCATAACAAGAAGTTAAAACCCATAGAAAGTTCTTTTTGACAATCTTTCCCTGACTTTATTTTGCCTGCATCAGGAGATTTTTGGTAACATTTAGATGATTATGTATTCAAATCCGTGTTTCCATAGAAGTGCAAAGTTTGCTGTTGTTTGCATTTGCTACTGCCTTGATATCTTTTCTCAGCTCACGTCTGGCCTCTCCTCTCCTGAACAGAAGGTTTTGTATATGATTTTATGTGCTTTGAGTTTGTCAGACTTGAAGACTTCTCCTTTCAGAACAAAGGTAAAAACGTGAACTTTCTTTAAAAAAAGAAAACCCAGTCTTTTCTGCAGAAAAATTCAAATCCAGCAACTCTGTTCAGCTCTCCTCCGCTTCCCAGTGCTTTATTTCCACTGGGCAACATGGTTTCAATACAGTGGTTATACTCTGCTTGGAGTATACTGAAAATCCATAGTTCTTCCTGGCTTGGGAGTTGAATAGTGAGCACCTTTTAAAAATTTGGTACTGGAAAATGAGACTCATAAAATTACTGGTAATTGAGCCTCACAAAACTAGCTGCCACTTAACTGAAATGATGGGACTTTTGCTTGCTTTGTCTCCTTTCCAGTGTGGCCACCTTCATTTCCAGATGTACTAACAGAGAATAGAGATGGCAGGTGTGGAAGCCTGCTGGGGCAAACAGAAGAGATCATATTTAAAAAGATTTGTTTGTTCTGAACAAAGTCTTTTTCACCTAAAAGGTATCTCAATAAAGCTTGCAATATGAGTGTCAGAGGGGCTGCGTGGCACGAAGCCAAAGGCTGAGGGCTACTAAGATTTGGGAAAGCACAAGCGTAAGTATGCCTGGACAGCATCCACAGCACATCTACTGCTTAGGGAAACCACAGTGTACCACAGAGGCCAATTTTTCTTATAAGCTTTTAAAGTCCATTAGAAATTGGAATGCCCTTTTTTGCACAGCTGTCTGATGAAGGAGGAACAGTGCTTTGCCTTGCCATGGCTCAGGTATGGGTTTCCTGTTCTGGCCTGTGCTTGCCTCTGTGTCTCAGGTCCTTTGTCACTCAGATGCTGTCAAGGGATCATTTGCCTTGAAAGCAGACTGACAAAATGAAACTCACCCTTTGGCTTCCAGGGGAAGGGGAGAACAGTTGTCTGGAATGTGCTGGGTGGTGCTTTAAACGTTACTAGCTGTAACTCGTGAGAAGTCTGTGGAGAGGCGCTGATGAACAAACACAAAGAGTAAGTACTTCATTAAAGTGTTTTTCCCATATTTTTTCCATTTCTCCCCTGCCCAGGTTCCACACTTAAAAGCTCTGTTTGTTGTAGTTGTCAATAATTTAAGATTCTTACCTTATTTTTGATCTGGTGCTGGAACAGACCACCTGAGGAGTTCTCCAGGGCTGTGAGTACATTTAGAAGGTTTTCTGTTCCAGTTTTCATGGAATTCTCTACAATAAATCTACGCATTTCTCATCTGAGTTGATTTTTTTGTCTCCCCTGACTTTACAATTTCCAATATGTATTTGTCATTTCTACCTGTGAAATGTTCTCCATGAAATTATTATTTGCTTCTCACTTCAAATATTTTGTATTCTGAGATTCTGGCTTTGAAGCGTATGCTGGGCAAAAAAAAAAGAAAAAAAAAAGAAAGGGAAAAAAAAGGAACTCACTGACGTTAGCAATCTTATCCATAATTCTGAAGTCGCATATCACTACTCCACATTTCCCCCTTGTAAGCCAAATTCTTTTAATCTTTTTCTGTAAATGAGATTCTTCAGGTTTGGTATCACCACTGACTGTGAGGTGAGAACTCCTTCTTTGATGGAGAGGTTTGGAAAGCGCTGAATCAGCAGTTTAATTGATATTGTCTCTCTCTCCTCTCCCTATTTCTGAAAATTCCATATAATAAATCTGTTGTATAAACATCCTCACAGATGGTGATATTAAATATCATATGATGCCCTGACAGTGAGCTTTGGATGCTTCTCCTTGCTGGATCTAATAACGTTACGGCACTCATGTATATCAGAGCCATGGCAGGTCAGCGAAATGTTGTTGGCTGTCCTGTGACAGCCGTTGTAGCCACCCTTCCAGTAGGATCCAAGATATTGACAGAAAGGCTCCCATGACAGGGGCTAATGAGCAGAAATAATCCCGAAATTATAATGTGGCCACTGCCTCTGGAGCCAACACCAGGAAATGCTTGGCAGAACCCCACCTCTCTTGCAAAGAGGGGTAGGATACACTGATTGGTACAACTGTCAATAGACAGCTTTGGAACAGCCTGCAATAGTATGTAGAGAGGAAAGGAAAGAGAGATTCAATTGCAGATGGATGCCCTTGAATCAGGAATCATCTTAAGAGAGCTGGAATTTCCCACTTCTTGCTATAGGTTATGTGCTTGAGGGCTCAGTTCATCCAGAGAGAAAATTGATCGCATCTTGAAAAGAAAAGAAAAAAGAAAAATCCTTCCAACACACAAGTATTTTGTCTGGAAGGTATAGCTATTTCAGAACATTAAAGTCAGCTGCTCTTCTTTAAGTAAGAGCTGCAGTAAAATAGTGAGGGTCAATTTGTCATTTTAAGTAACTTATGAGCCAGAATCTATGACCAATCTGTTTTTCTGTATGATATTGTTTATATATCATGTTAAATTCTCCAGCTCTGGGGTCCAGATTAGATTATGAATGACATCCTCCTTTTATGCCAAAACAATGAAGTACTGAATCTATATTTGAAATCATATAATTATAGGCAGCTGTGATTTTTTATTTTCCTTGTATGAACAGATCCTGTCTTTTATTAAATAGCCTTAATATACATTACAGCTGCTAGACTTACATATGTTCATATGATTTTTCTCAGTCTCATAGTGACCATACCTTAGACCTTCCTTCCCTTTGCAACTCAGAAGTTTTTATATAATTTCTTTCTCATGCTCCTGACACAATAAACCCTGAGTTTTATTGACAGCTCTGCATTACTGCAGCCAATTTCTTTGTTCCTAAACTCCTTACCAAACTTCCCTGTTGCTCCTCCCCTGCTGATCCATTACTAACCTCAGTAAAGATAAACTATTCTTCCTACCAGCTTTCAATACATTTCTAGGTTGGCTTTTCCTCCTCTTTATACGGAGCCAACTTGTGTTGGGCGTATAAGAAATACATAATTGGTATGGGGGTGTATGCACTATATATATATTAGTGGGCCATCTCATTTTCCTGAATATAGCTGACAAATAAAAAAATAATTTTTTACTTGTAGCATCAGGGAACAGATTGCTTATTATGAAATATAATCAGTATGTGAAGGCATATTTTTTACAAATTGTGTTTTCTGGCATCAGTTTGTTTGTATACATTTAAAATTTTGTTTCCAGCAAACTTCACCTGTGCAAATTTCTAAGAAGACAAATGTCAGTTTTGCTCAAAAGTATGCCTCCTCACAGAACAGAACATATTTCAGAGGATTCAACGTGGCCAAAAAAGAATCAGAATGGAATATTCTGAATTCATATATAACATATGCTATATATAGTCTGGATACCCAGCCAAGGCCTTTAACACGATTCTTACATCTCTCATATGTATAAATTTTCAAGTGGACTTTTTTCTCTGCTGATGGACTGTTGGATGTCTTATTCCCTGGTTCTTTCTAGCCAGTGCTTGGCATATATTTCAGTTTTATTCTGCCAGTAAACTGAAGTCAGCAAAAAAAATCCTGTTTTTCTCAATGAGTTCTATTGCCATTAATGTTTACAAGTTCAAGAGATATTTACAGGATGAATGTAAACATAACCACACTGCACTGTTTTGGGTCCACAATCCTGCCTAGTTTCTGTGTGCAAATTAGTTGTATAAAGAAGACAATGCAATATTTGGGAGTGAAAATATTCTGACTTGTATGCAGCAGTGTAAGAATTGCATGTGGAATTCAGACATGCTGCTCACGAACATTTGTTAGGCTGAACTGTATTCCTTGATAAGCTAAAAATCAGATTTAACATGCCTTTATTTGGACGGTATACGTACAGATGAACTTTCAGAATAAAATGTGCTGATTACACATTTGGAAAGCCTGAATTTTGTAAATTAGATCGGTGGAGATTTGCACGAAGGAGTGCTTGCTAACACAAATGAGGAACATCAGCCTGGTATGGGGGTTTTGCTTTTTTGAGTTCCTTTGCGATGCTTAGACATAGCCTCTCTTACATTACACTAGCACTGAGAAAAATTGATATTGTTTGAATTTCAGTTTCAGACAGAATTTTTGGCAAGAATGCTTCTGGATTCTGAATTCAAGGCAATGAGAGAAAGAACGACTGAAAGGGACAAGGCCAGGAGCCATAACAGGTGACAGGAATCACCTCTACATTGCAGACTCAAACTTCCCATTAAACTAAAGTGGCTGAAAAAACCCCCAAACTCCTGCTATTTTTTTGCAGTGACTTGAGATCGGATCTGGCTTGCCTCTGTTTTACAGTAAAGTGATGCATATCTCATTTCTACAGAGCACCTGTAGCTGTCACCCTCATCCCCTGGTGGGGTGGATTGCTTCTGCTTTGAAGCAGTTGGTCCAAATGGGCCTGTACGGATGCTGCTCCCCTTCTCCAAAACATTAGGAAAGAATTGTAAATGGATTATCTGCTTGGGCATGGGAAGATGATGATTGAGCACAGTCATCAGAAGATCCTGGAGCAGCAGCTGTGGTTCTGCTGGTGGGAGAGGTGGGTTTCTCAGTGATGATGGGGCTTCCAAGTTTGTGGATGGTATGGTCTTGGTAAGAAATGTTTAGTAGTAATAATTCTGTTCAAACGCAATACTTCTGTTCAACAGTAATACTTCAGGTCTACCTACCTACCAGATCTCAGAAGGTCCGGTTCTTGTTTGAGGAAATAACCTGTAGTTTTTGATCAAATCAGATTCAGATTTTTGCCTTAGCTGTTGGTTTGCCTACCAAGGCTGGGGTTCTGCTGCTGGGTTATCTAGAACACCCCTAAAAAGCACTTAGATCCCAGTAACATGGAAATTAATAGATGTGAAGTGGTTTTCCCTGTGCTTGCTGCTGAGCAGTGTGCAGCCTGGAACAAAAAGGGGCTCCTGGAAAAGCAGCATGCCCATCATGCTGGGAACATCACTGGCTCTGTGCTGAGCAGGTGCCCATGAACTACTCCACCACCCCTCTCTGTGGGGACTTGGAGAGCATGCTCATCCTGATTATTTGGGTTAGGCCAGGAAAATCAGTTTTTTGCATTGGTGATGGCATGGGATTTCGGTAGCAGTTTGGGAGAACAGGAAGCAAAGAGAGAGACAGCCATTTTATTTTAGGCTTATGCTATACATTGAGATTCATTATACAATTTTTCCCCTAAATTAATACAAAAATAGTAAAAATAGGTTAAAAAAAGCCTAAACGAAAACCCCTGACATCTTGCAAGCCATTTATTTGATGCACAGATTAAGACTTCTTGGAGCTTAAATAATCTAGAATTGTTTCCGCCGATCTTTTTTTTTGTTTTGTTTTTCCCCAAAATTAAAAAAAGGTAATGACTTGCAGAATGCCAACGACATCGGAACAATTTGTGCCTGAGAAGCGGCTGCCCCAGGCAGGCGCAGGTGATGCTGAGGTGCCCTCTCTCCAGGCAGGAAGCTGTGCCAGGACAACAGGGCAAGGGGTGGCATGTCAGGGCATGCCATTCTGCTCCAACCCATGCACCATAGACAGGAATTTGTGTTCAAATGCCCTCCGGGGATACTTCTGCCATCTCTTTCTCAAAAAATCCCAATCAAACAAGAAGTTCGCCATTGCGCTTTCCTGGCAGTGGATGGGTTTCACAGGGGCTTCCTGGGGGCTCATCCCCCCCACAGTTCGGAGCTAAAGCTTCTCCCTGTTCTCGAACAAGATTGGGCAGGGGGGCTAAGGCTGCCCTCCCCACTCCACTGAGCTGGGGTCACTGGGGGTGCCCTGCAGTGATGGTGTAGTGCCTGGCCATGGGTGGAAGATGCTTCCTACCTTTAGGAAGGGGAAGGAGAAGGGGCTCTCCCCACTCCCTGCCTCCCTCTCATCAGACTTGTGTGTACCCCAGAAAGGCTTACTTATTTCACAATATTTATAAGAAAATAAATGACAAGTACTTTTTGTGATAAAATGTAGGGATAAAGCCATGGAAGAAATACTTTGTCCCTACATAGCTAAATTGTACAATCTGATTTTTATGGATCAGTATTTTAACATGTGCAAAGGCAGGGGAGGAAAAGGCTCTGGGTAATTCTAACCAAGAGCTTCCAGGAAGTGGTTTCCTACAGATTGTGCCTTACCATGCACGCACTGGTTCAGCAAAACCCGCCAGCAGTGCTGCCACTGTGTGAGAATCGTGAGGAGCAGTTCCTGCATGGGAGCTGATGCTCCCTGCAGGCTGCACCCCCCAGGAACCCCGGGCAGGGCTGTGGGATGGGGACAAGGGAAATGGCACCACCACAACCCCAGGTCTGGCATCCCCAGTGCCCACACAGCAGTGCCGTCCCTGTCCATCCCACACTCCCATCCTGCAGTTCCCAGCCGTGCCAGAGGAGCTACTGTAACTGGAGTCCACAGCAAACCCAGAGCTGACTCCTATTAACCTGGCTTCCCTTCTCTGTGTCTGTCTCCCTGAACATGCTATTTGCTTCCCAAGTTAACAAAATTAGAAAAAACCACCACTTTGCTAAGTCTTGAAGTCACCAGGTCTTCTCCCACAACCCAGTAGCTTTGCTGGCTCTTCTCTTTTCAGAGAAGCCAGTCTTCCTTCTGGACTCCCCTGATCTCTGCCCAGTCATGCCACCACTTAGTTTTGTTTTCCTTTTGAATAAAAATAAAGGTGTTGGCTGATGTGGGATTTCATGGCTCACAGGAGGACTGTCAGCCTAGAAAAAAGCATTTAAAAGTACACCTTTCAATTTACAGTACATGTTTTACCTGAATTCAGTACTGGCTCAGAAGGCTTCTGAGAGCAGATGTGAATCCTCTCGTGACTCAACATAACCTCAGGCCACTTTGGTACTGTATTCCCTCCAGGTTCATGCAGTTGACCATGATAAGTGTATTTGTTTGTCTTTGGAAAAGAAGCTCTTTTTCTTTGACAGACAGGTTTTTCTCAACATTTCCTACTCTAATATTAATCTAACTAGAACACTTCCATATTTTTGCTTTGGGCAGAAAATTGTCTTCATCAATTAATTTTTATGGCATAGTTATTCCAGCCATAACAAATTTTCTTTCTTTATTTTTTTCTCCAGTTAGAGTAATTGTAAATTGAAAGTGGACTTGTGCTAACACATCAGAAGTTATACTACAAGAAAACTGTATTGATCTTGAGGGCCATATGCACGTAGGTTGGCTCTTTTCCTCCATGCTTACCCTGTAGTAAAAATATACTGTACACCATACTTTACTGTATGGGAATTTTAATGTTTGTAGAAGATATATGTGCTCAGTGAGCCATAGTCCTACATAGGCTCATTAGCCTTAGCTAAAACTTCCACTGTTAGATTTTAGTCAGTGCCTGAAAGTGTATAATACTCTGTTCTACTCACTGAATTTATAAAAAAATGGGATCATCTATATTGCAAACAAAGCCACAGTGATACCTGGGCTAAACAGCCACTTAAGAGTATGACAAAAATCTGCTTAAGCCTAGGTAGTCTTCCAAACTGGAGGTTCAGCTGTAAGGGTAACATCTTATGCACATTTAGCTATTAGGAGTGCTTTGGACTGAGAACAGAGTGCTGCATCTGGACCTACTAATCAATCGGCACAGGGAGGTCCATTGACTTTGGTGAAGATAATTGCTCCAGAGGAAAAGGTTGAAGGGGAGGAAGGCCAAAGTGGCTTAGCATAGTCTGAAACCTTGAGAACATGGTTCATGTTGAGGTATTCAAGCTACCTGCAGAGAAGGAGCATTTGGTGCATCCCTCAGACACATCAGGATTCAGGCAGAAGTCTCCAGGACCTGGGCTGAGTGTACCTTGGACACCTCCATGGCTGGCTGGAGGTGGGGAACAGAATGGCAGCTTGATGTGAAACACAGTGAAAAATGTATGTAAGTTGCTTTTGGCTCTGTTCTGGGTTTTCATTCTTTTGGGGATGCTCCAGTCTCCTGCCTGTCCTATCCCTGTGTGGAGAGGGACATGGCTCCTCTTCTCCATCCCAGTCTTGGGTGGCTAGCAGGAGATACTGGTTACTGCAGAGGGTAACATGGCCTTGGGGGAGAACTGCTGGGAGAGGAATCTGCCCTTAAAAAGACTTTTAGGAATGGGCTGGAGAAACATCCTTCAGAAATTATTTAAATGTTGTTGGCTCTGCCCTGGGGGCAAGGGCGTGGACTGCATGACTTCTCACCCTGCCTTCTGCGGACACTCAAGGCTCTTCTGCAGCACTTTGTCACAGGAATGCCTCCACATCCTTTTTCTGACAGGTTTGGAGATAGAGAAGTAATTTTATCCCTGGTTTTATCACCTTTCTTGAAGATCTCTGAAGGCCTCACATGGTGAGATTTAATAAGAGATCTGTGAAACTGCAAGCTTGTCTTTGGACATCTCTTTAAAGATGCTCCTGTCTGTGCACTGCAATTAGATGTGAGGAGGTTTATGGTAACTATCTTGGCATCTAGTGTTTGCAAGGGAGGGATAGCAGAGGTGTAAAATCAGTGTTTGCCATGTATTCCTCTTGGCAGTGTACAAACAACCTCTTTGACATACGGCTCATTTCCAAGCGTCCCACAAGCCAGTAGATTACAGCAGAGGAATTGCAATTCCACTGTAACTCTCAGCTAATTTGCTAATGCCCTCAGAAGTTTAAAAGCCACTGCAGCTGCCTGTTGAACAGCCAGGGGACAGGGTGACTGGTATTTAAACAACATGCTGACGATCACAGAAAATCTACAGTGAAGTACATTTAAGGAATATTTTTTGGCTGGAAAACATAGCCCCAAGCCTGAGTCTAAAGAAAACAGCGGAAACAGATCTTTTTCCTAGACTTACATTCATTTGGCTGTCTTCAAGGTGTCCGCCAGTGTTCTGCCAAGGCTGAAGTTGTTGTTACAGCTTCCCAGCTGCTACCGAAGCAACTGTTGTTTACTTAAGCAAAGAGCCTGTGCATTCCTGGACACAGCTTCCTTTCTTCTGGTTAGGGAAGGGACTTATCCAGGGGAAAGTAAATGTTGCCAGCTGCACTGCTGACTTGTTTTGCTAGTGAGAATGTAACATTTTGCTTCAGGGCAAAATATCTGGTTATCTTATTTTCTGCTAGGAAGGATGCGTCAGAAGTATCTCTTTGCTTGAAAATTAATATTCAGCAGGTGGCATTTGCAGGTTTTGCACAGGGCATTTGGGGGTCACTGGGATTTGGATGCTAAAGAGACGTTTCATGCAATGAAGCACATCCTGGGTTTGTGACCGCGGACGTCCTAGTGACCATAAAGGTACCACAGGCAGCCTCCCGGGCCACGGTGCTCCCAGTGCTCCAAGCCCTAAGGCTTTTGCCATACCCCCTCCCCTCTAGATACTCTCATTGAAGCAAACTTTGTTCCAAATGCTGAAAACTTTTCAAGTACTATTAGTTTTCACATGAGCTGCAAAAGGGAATCTGGTTGGAATACATTCATGTTGCACCACAAAGCAACAGTCCATATGAAACCACCTGACACACCAGGCCAGCTTCCTGCTACTGAGTTTTCACAGGCAATATATGGTCAGAATACTCTCAGCAAAACCTACAGAATTGGCTTACATATCCCCACTAGGGTTCAACCACATGATAAAACCTTGCGGTAATGAGCCTGTCGCTCTTAAGGATGGAGGGGGCGGAGGAGGGAAGAGATGCTGCTTTATCTGTATTACTCCACATCACAGATGCTGACAGAATTATTGATTTAGAACTCATGGCTCCAAAAAGACTCAGTAATGTAATCTTTTTAAGTTCTATTTTTTTTTTCTTTTTTTCCCTCTCAGGTGTGATGTTTTCGATAGGCCTTTTAGATATGGGCTCTTTGGGACATTGTTAAACTTGCTGCTGCTAAACCACAGTCCCAACCTTCGGTTTGTTCCACACAACTCTTACTGTCTACTGTCTCCTGGAAGAGCCCATAGCTGCAAGGTCTATTGCTTTACAGGTACTCTAGGAAGATTGAGGGATTAAGTTATACATTATGTAAAACTACCCACTAATCCTCTTAGTGTGCATTACCAGTGAATGACCTGAAATAGGCTCTCACTAAAAGAGCCCTAACATTCACTTTCTTGATGACATTTTAGTATTTGAGGTTTGTATCATGGATTTTGGTGCTGAAATATTCAGTACACCATCTTCCGTCTGCTGCTAGATCCACTCACATGTCTTAGTAGAGTGCTAACAAAATTAAGTTGGTAAAGCAGATTACATGTTTAACTAGTAGCGAGACATTTATAAAATAGAATTATATATTTTCTAGAGTGACAGAGTCACATGGATCTTTTTGTTCCTTTTTTTGGTTCTTTTTTTGTTTTTATAAGAAAAAGAAACAGCTATAAAACCATGATTAAAAATGTTACAAGGGATGATTTCCATTTTAAAATAATGATATTTTTAGGAAAAAAAGTGATTCATAACATAAAAGTGTTTGGAAAGCACTTGGTTGCTGTGTACTGCCTTCTTTCCCAGTACAGTTTGCTATCTTTTATATAGTCTTGCATAAATGTTTAGATTAGGGGAGAAAAGAAAAATTAAATGTGATGGCAAAGACTTACAAGAGCTGACTCACTGACTTGAGTTATTGCTGTGCAGAAAGTTTGTAAAGCCTTTACATCCAACGAACATTTAGTGCTACTTCAGCCTTGACAGTTGACCTTTCAACATGATTTGGTTTAGCCACAATAATTGCAGCATCTGCAGTACAGGCGATGCAGACGACTGCTTAAGAACACAACTTCTTCCATTAGATCTTACTTCATGCATCTAAAATTTAACCTCTCTTTGCATGGCTGTGCAAATTCTCCCATATTACCTGTTATAGGAAGTGAGCAAGGTACGATACCCCAGCTCTTTTTATTTTTTTAAAAATTTATTTTTAATTTCTCCCATAATTTTGAATATTCCTGGATTTAGCTTAGAAGAAGGTGGGGAAAACCTCCAATCTCCTTCCTGTCCCCACACATTTAGTCAGTACTGATTTCTTTCTTTTTTCTCAGTAAGACCTAGTGTAAAAAAGCAACCAACAAATCAAGTTATACTGTTGTAATTTGGTCAACCACTCGGGTGCTATCCATATCCACCATTTCAACACACTCTATTTCCTCACGGTTTTCAGGATTCTTCTTCTCTTTCCTCTTCTTCTTGGAGGGTGGCAGGAAAGTCAGTATCACAGGTAAAATGGCAAAGCAGTGAAAGAAGGTGACTAATGCTATTAAAAACAAGCACCTGAACAGTGTACGGGTCAGATTTGAAGGCACAGCTGCAAGAGGAATCAGACCAACAATATAGCAGAGGTAGCTCTGCAAAATAGCTACCCCATGCACTTCCAGGGCATTTTTCACCCATTTAGTTCTTGTGAACTCTTTGCCCAGGACAAATGTTGATAACAGTGGAGCACAGTTGTCAATTGTATAATTAATTCCGTAAATTAAGCACAACACAGAAATACAATCTAGTTCCACTTTCCACAAGGTCATAAAACCTATAACTCCAAATTCAACCGAGGCAACAGTTAGAGTGAGCCAGACATTGATCAGAGAGTCTGCCACCAGGAATGCAGAGAAGAAGAGCAGAAATAAAGCACTAATGCAGGAGTTTTGTAAGGGGGCTCCCACTGAAGAGG